>PVJA010013948.1:0-48493 GCA_004027025.1 Myocastor coypus | reverse complement strand
GTTCCTTAAGCTGTGGGCACTGAGTATCACATTGCAGGAACAAGAAAGTGACTAAAACAAATCCCATTCTCAATGGCTAAAATTTTGTCATTTCCAAAACGTTCTAACTGAAATCATATGGCATGAAAGCGTAAGGGTTGGGATGTTTCAGTGAGCGTAAGTACCTGAGCATTCATTTTCAGATGTGTGTTTTAGTAATTTATTTGCACAGTGGATTGCTGAGTTGCATTTTGTGTACCATGACCTGTACATTGGTGCTCTTTTCAGTACATATCTTGGAACCTAAAATGCCACATCACGGTATTAAAAATTGAGGCCTTCATGCAAAACATGTGAAATTATAAAAAAAAAATTAAGGGCCTATGAGATAGCTCAGCAGACTAAGTGCTTGCTTTGGTGAGTGCGGGAACTAGGGTTTGATCTCTGTCCCACATGCCAAGCCTGCCCTGACTCTGGGGTATGCTGAGTCAGTGACCAAGTTAGCACATGGTGGCACACAACTGTGATCACAGCACTGGGGAGGCTGAAAACAGTAGACTCACTGTGAGTTTGATGCATAGTGAAATCCTGTACCAAATACATAAATTTAAAAAAATGAGGTCTCTGGAGTGTGATTAAGCCCTGAAGAGCCACTCTCTTGCCTAGGATTGATACCTGATGTAAGAGGTTTGAGAGGCCTTCTCTCCCCTTTCTGCCATGTGATTGGACATGAAAGTGCCACTTTTTAAAGGTGATCACCTGCCAAACACAAATAGAAGGATGACTTTGAATATCCTAACCACCAGAACTAGGGGAAATAAATTTCTATTACTTATAAATATCCAAGTCAAATGTATGTAGTTATAGCATCCTAAATGGACCAATACAACATGCATCATAGTTTGATTAATCACTCGCTAATGGACATCAAGGTTACTTTTATCAGGTTTACTTTTAGGTCATTACGAATAAAGCTTCTCTAGACTTCTGTGTATAGGCATTTTTATTGCCATAATTTTAACATTTTTAGGATAAATATACAGGAACACAATTGCTTCCATGTTTCAGTTTTTGAGAAGCTGCCAAGTTTTGTAGAGTGATGTCCCCTTTAAGTTCTCACTAGCATTGTATGAAATGATACAATTTCTCTATATCACCATCAGTTTTCATAGTGCAATTCTTTACTTTAGCACTTAGAAGTGTGCATACATTATGCACTAATTTTATTTTATTTTATATTTTGAGACAGGGTCTTGCTATGCAGTTCAGGCTGGCCTTGAGCTCACTTTGGTAGCCCAGGCTTGCCTCAAACTCGTACCAATCCTCCTGCCTCAGCCTCCCAAGTGCTGGGATTCTAGGCGTGCGCCACCACACCCGGCTTGCATTATGCACTAATTTTAAATTTCAGTTCCCTCATGCAGAATAGTGAAAGCTCCTATAGGTCATCTGTGCATTCTCTTTGGTTAAATATCTCCTCATATTTTTTTCTGCTTATATTCTACCTAGATATTTTCCAGTGCATTTTACAAATTCTTTATTCTAGAAACTAGGTCTTGAAGCCAGGCGTGGTGGCGCACGACTGTAATCCCAGCACTCGGAAGGCTGAGGCAGGAGGATCGGTGCGAGTTCGAGACCAGCCTGGGCTACAAAAATGAGCTCAAGGCCAGCCTCAACGGCATAGCGAGACCCTGTCTCAAAAAGACAAAAAAAAAAAAAAAAAAGAAAAGAAAGAAAGAAACTAGTTCTGTGTTGGATATGTGGAATGCAAAAACATTCACTCAGTTTGGAGCTTGTATTTGCACCCCACAATAGGGTCTTTTGTAGGAAAAAAAAAGTTTTAAATTTTGATGAAGACCAATTGGTCATTTTTTCTTACAGTGGATGATGCGTTTAGAATGAAGTTGGAGAACTCTTCACTTAGCCCTAAGCATTCCAAGAATTTTCCTAGGTGCTTATGCATCTATCAAAGAACACTTGACCTAGCCTCATATCCCAACAACATTCTTCTGTATCTTTTTTTTAAAGATTTATAGCATTAATTTAAATCTTCAGTGTATTCTAAGTACATTTTTAGAATGCATGCTTCTGTTAATTTCCTTATTGTTGACTTAAATTAGGGAAAGTTTATGTTGAGTCACAGTTTACAGACGTGTCATTGAATACCCGGCTGACTTCGAGGTTTAATAGCCTGGCAGAGACCCAGGATAACACACATCATTGTCAGATTGAGCACTCACTGATGGACACCAGGATTACCATCATCAGGGCTTCTTTCATCAGGGCTTCTTTCATCAGGGTGACATGTAGGTCAATTTATGCATAAAGCTGTTGTACACTTCTGTGTTCGGGCACTCTCATTACCATAATTTAAACATGTCTAATTTTAACATCACATTTATCTCTTACAACCCCACAAACTAATCACCTATCAAAAGCCTCAATGTTGACAGCATGAGGCTGTATGGGAACATCAGAAATAAGCCATATGAACCATTGCAAATGGTGTGATTTAGGTACCATCTCTTTTTCTTCTACTTCTTAGACTATGTATGTTGAATTTCTCTGCAACCATTTTGTTATAATCCACCCTTTCTCCAGTGAATTGCGATTACACCGTTGTCAAAAATCAGTAGAGGTTGTTTGAATGGATTTCTTTCTCATGCCATTGATCTATGTTTCTGTCTCTTCATAAATATTCTGTATTTGTGGATGTTCTGGTTTCATAATTGATATTGATTGGAGTAGAAGGATCCTTTCATTGTTCCTTTCACAAAATTACAAAATCATTTTGCCTATTCTACTCCTTTGCCTTTTCATATATATTTTAAAGAAATCTTTTAATGTATATAAGATAGTCAGCTGAGATTTAAAATGAGATTGCATTTGCATAAAAGTCAGTGGAAAAGTGATACTTTTACTATGTAAAGTCTCCTAACCAGTGAGGAGGGGACCTTCCTCAGAGTTTTTTTTTTAACTTTTTATTAACTTGTGCCCTCTGGCTCATAGTATAAAAGTTATATACAATTTGTTTTTGTCCTTTCTGATATACATGATTTCTCTTTTTTTATTGACCTGGCTTCTAGCACTGTGTAGAACTTCTGGTACAATGTTAAATAAGTGCACAGACATCTTTGTCTTTTGCATGTTGGGAGGGTATATAATATTTAAATATTAAGTATCATGCTAGGTGTTCTTTTCCTTGTTGTTTTTCTTAAGCTTTTAAAAGTTTACTAAGTTGAAGAAATTACCTTCTATTTCAGCTAGACTTGCATCTCTTCAACAAAGTACCTAGGATAATCAATTTGAAGAAGTAATTATTTTGGTTCATAGTTTTGGAGGGTTCAGTCCATGATCAGGTGGATGTCTTGCTCATGAGAATGTGGCCTGTTGCTCCGCAGTCATGACAGGAGCACACAGGGGAGAATGCTGCTCTCTGTCTTCATGGTCACAGCAGGGACCATGAAGACAAAAGAAGAAACCAGAATCTCAGCATCTCCACTGGAGAGAAATCCAAAAGATTTAAAAGCCTTTCTTTAGGTTCAGCATCTTGAAGATGGCTACCATTTCCCAGTTTTATCAACCTAAGGATTGAGCCTGTAACGCAGAAGCCACTGACAGATATTCTAGATCTAAATTACACTCCATTCTGTTCCAGTTCATAAATAGTTCATAAAGTTATTTATGATATCTTTCAGCATCATTTTTTCTCCAACATATTGCTTCAATTGCTAAAGAATCTTCCTTTATTACCTGTTAGAAAGGTAAATTTCTTTGGTTAACATTAATTATTGAACTGGCCTTCAGCTGGCTGAAATATTGAAATGCTCATTCAATATTCTGAGTACTGAATCAGCCTGAATGTCTATAATAAACCCAATTTGGTCACAATGCATTATTTTATGTATACTGTTCAATACTATTTGTTCATATTTCAGTGATAAGGTCCAGCAATGTAACTCTGCAACACAATACCTGCTTAGCAAGTGCAAGACCTTGAGTTCTATTTCTGCTACAAAAATTTCAACAATTATTTTTCCATTTATAAATTTGAGGAATATTTTTGTTCAGTATTGTTTATGTTTTTCTTGCTTTTGTACTATCTTTGTATAGACTGAGTTTGATTTCAGAGCAAATGAAGTGTTTTGAAGTGTTCAAATTTTCTAACATCATATAGAGTTGATATCATGTTTTCCAAGAATCTTCAGAATTATTCTTTGAAAATATTTATTATTTATTTTGGAGGGTTTAAAAATTATAAATGTAATTTTCTTCATAATTTTCAAACAATGGAAATGTTTATTTCATAGAGTAAAATATTAAATAGCAGCTTATGTCATTCAAGAAGTTAGTCTATTTCATCATAGCTGTTAAATTTATGTGTGTAGAGCTTTCACATAATTCCTCATTTTGCTTTTAGTATTTACAGTGATACTCTCTGTTTCTTTCATAATGCAAGCAATTGGTGTTTTCTTTCTTTTCCATTCTCATTTTTTCCTAAAGCTTTGCCAATTTTATTGGTCCTTATAATCAACTTTCCATTTCATTGCTTTCGCTAGTTCTATTGGCTTTTATTTTTACTGATTTCTGCTTTTTTACTACTGGTTTTCATTTAATTGTCTGAGATTTACTTGCTATTCCTTTATCATGTGACTTTTTTGTTAAAGGTCTTACTAGAAGTATTTAAGACTTATAATATGTTATAATGTCAGCATGCACATGTATATTATAATGATTATTATAGTAGAGCAAATGGGCAGATCCATCCTCTCACATAATTACAACTTTCACCCCCTCCCACCTCCTAGCGAAAACAGCTATGATATACTCACCTAGCAACACTGTGGAGTACTAGACTTGAGTTACCCAAAATACTTATATTATGGGCCTCTTACTGTTACATAAATACTTAGGTTATGGGCCTCTTACTCTTACATAAATACAACATAGCACACGTTTTGTTTTGTTTTTTTATACTTTCTATCGGTAATTCCACTTAGTTCAGTGCCTTAGTAGAAATCTACTTAATTCCTAAGTGTTTGAAAACAATTTTGTTAACTTTCCACTAGAAATTTTTGTTTTGTTTTTGTTAAACAATATGTTTCATGTGATTCAAATTTATTGAAATTTGTTTTATGCTCATGATATGGTTTACCTTGGTACTTGTTTTTTGGGTGCTTGAAAAAAAATGTGCATTCTGGTGTTAGATGTAATGTTTTATGAATTTTTTCTCAGTTATCAAAGGTTTTTATTTCCTTCTTGATTTTCTGTCCAGTTAGTCCATTAGTTATGAAGAATAGGGTACAAAAGTCTGCAATGACATCTGTGTATTTTTCTAGTTTTCCTTTCAATTCTATCTTCCTTTAGTTTTTCTACATATTTTGCAATTCTTTTAAGGCAGATATACGTATTTTGTGCAGTGACTTTGTTATCATGCTAAAATACCTTGCTTCTGACGACTTCTTCTGAAGTCTAAATTTTTGTTATTGTTGCTGCTATTGCTACAACATTTTATTTATATTCATATGATATATTTTTCACTATTTTTATCTACAACATCACATTTGAAGTGACCTTTTTATCTAAAAGTTAATAACTTTTAAAACTCTGCTGTCAGTCTCATTTACTGACGGTATCTGAAGTCATTTAAACTTACTGCAACCAGGGTTCCATTAGCCTGTGTATTCTACTTTATTATTTTTGTTGTCCATTTGTAGTCTTTGCTTTCTGTATTCTTTTCATTTTTCCTCCATTCTGGTTGCTTTTTACAAACATTTTTACAATTTCTTTTTGTATACTAGAGCATTTTTGTGTGGCTCTCTTTTTGGTACTCTATAGTGATTGTTTTAGGTTTTACATTATACATGCCTGATTGTCACAAATATTAAAGCATACACATAGAAGATTAACTAAAATACTAATGTTTACATTTTGCAAAATGAGTGAAGTGTACAAATTTTATATTCTATTACTCTCTTCGGTTTATAGTTGACTTAAATCATTATTCTCCCTCTATATCGCATGAAGTGAGGTTATTTCACGAAGAAAAGTAGCCCCACAAAGGGGAAACATTGGACATTTATTTACAATTTGCTGATTCCATTTTATCGTGCCATTTCTCACTTTCTGCTTCATCATTTTCCATCTCTGTCAAGAATTCCCTTAGCTTTTACTTTAGATTACAACTCCTGGTGACAAATTTTCTTTGTCTTTTTTTTTTTTTTTTTTAAATCTGAAAGAGACTTGCTTTTACCTTCATTTCTAAAAACTGTTTTCCTGAATATATAATTCTGTCTGGAACTTTTTGGTTTCAGCAGTTGAAAAATATTGTGGCACTTTTTTTCTGGACTCTATAATGTTGGATGAAAATATTCTCACAGCTCAAATTACTTTTCCTCTCTAAGTAAAATATTTTCTTCACTGCTTCAAAAAAATTTTTTGGTGGAAATTGTTTTAAAAGCTTGATTAAAATGTTGCTTTTGGGACCAGGGAGATAGCTCAGTGGTGTAAGTGCTTGCCTGGCAAACACAAGGTCCTAAGTTTGATCCCTGGTACCATCAAAAAAAAAAAATGTTGCTTTTTATAGATTTAAAAAATATTAACTGATATAGACACATCATAATAGAGTACAACGTGAAATTTGTGATATCTATTACCTATCTAAACTTTTTGTCATGTTTAATCAGCTTAGATGCATCTATCTTCTCAAAACTCTCTAATTTCTTCATGGAAAAAGCATTCACAGTCCTTTTTCCTAGCTTGTCTCTATAGCGTGCATATGTGAACTTGTTTGCATTGATCTCTGAAATTTGCTCAACATTTTGAACCTATTGAAAAAATAAAGTTGTGGCAAGATGATCGTGTCATTTTTTATGTTTTCCAGTATTAAAAATCTGAGCATATACTTGATTCATCAAGATGTGAGACACTGGGAACTTTGTACATTGCTGATAAGATTCTAGTTTTGTAAGAATATTTTGGAGAAACCTTGAATGTAGACATTTAAGCTATATACAAACCTCTAGATTTATAGCCCCTCTGCTAATAAATTGTATATAGAAATTTAAATGCATGCAGAATAACTCAAACATACTATATGACTATTCATTATACCAACTAATTAGAAAAAGACACACCTTTATATGCATCAGTGGGTGGCTTGTTAAATATATCATTTGTGCCTACTTCAGTACTAAGAAGCTGTCAGAAAGAGTGGGAATTATTTCACACACAAGTTTTACATTATATATGTCAGCACTCGGGAGGCTGAGGCAGGAGGATCAGTGTGAGTTCGAGACCAGCCTGGGCTATGAAAGTGAGCTCAAGGCTAGCTTGAACTGCATAGCGAGACCCTGTCTCAAAAAGACATATATATATATATATATATATGTCATAAGGTAGGGAAAATATGAAGAATACCATGAATAATGTTGAATTATTTGTATAAAAATATGAAAAGTCACTTCTACATTTAGTAGCTTGTATACAAATAAAATTCTACTAGAAGGCACATATGAAAAACAACATCAGCCAATTTTGCTGTGCAGAACTTTGTTGCTGAAGGGTGAGGGGAAATTTGCTATTTGTATTTTGAGCCGTGTGCATGCTTTATCTATTCAAAGTTGATCTATTCATCTTTGAGCAAATGCTGCCATATTTAATGATGGTTCCTCAGGAAAAAGTTTTCACCTGGAAGAAAAGGGGTCTGATATGAATATTAGAAGATAGAAAAACATAGGCAAAGCCAAAAATGTGAGTAAATTTTGACAGTGAGAACAATTGAAAAATGAAAAGTCTGCCAGCATACTGAATTTGTCAATATATAGGAGATATTATCTAAAATTATGATGCATGATTAAATTTAAGAAAATGGTCACAGGAAAACAAGCATGGTCATTATTCTCCCACAAAATATCCCCCTTTTACTTTTCTCACATTTGTCCTGTTATCCTTATATTCTGTAGCATTCTAAGCTTTTTATTCTGACTTTCGTTGTGCTGTACTGTCCTGACTGACACAATCCCTTGAATTGATTAAAAATTGGGTCAGTTATGATCACTTTGAGTTTGGGAAACGGCAAGGTTTCACACAATGTCAGATTGAGTGTGTAAGGTAGACGAGGACATACCGTGTCAATTTCATGCGCCTGCTTTTCTGGTGGTTGGCCCTTAGAAGTCACATTTACCATAATTTTGATCACTGTTCATAAAGACACAAGAGGGGACTCCCAGGACTGCTTCAGAAAGCGGCAATTGTTATGAAATAAGTCTGTTCTAAGGCAGAGGGACCGAGCGTTCCATCCCTGGGCCTACAGTGTTGGCCCCGCCCCTGGGGCCCACTGAGATGTCAACTGAGACTGGGCGTGGTGGGGCACCCCGGTAATACCAGCTCTTGGAAGGCTGTAAACAGGTGGATCACTAAGAGTCAGATCCAGTAGTGAGTCCCTGAACACCTTGTAGACCCTTCTCTAAAATACACACACACACACACACACACACACACACACACACACACAATAAAAAGGAAAAGAAATAATTCTGTTCTAGGTGAGGAGTGATTAATTGCAACATGTGTTGTGCTATAATATTTTTTAAATGCTTTTAAACATTTGCTATGAATTTATTATCTCTTCTAATTAAGCCTTTTGTTTTACGCAAGTTTAAAAATAGATAAACTTGATATTTTCCCAGCCAGATAATTGTGGACTAATTTCTTAACTTTTGGGCCCTGAAGTTTCCATGAATACAAAAGTGGTAATAATAAAAAAATTCCCATGCTATAAAGAATGACAAACCAAACTGTAATATACACACCAAATAACATAGCATGGCAGATAGGAAGAATTCATTACATTGTAGAAAATTTTTTTCTTTGTCATGCTTATAACAATACATATATATGAATAAAATCTTATCTTAAAAATAAGTAACATTGCAATATAGAATTATAAGGACTGCTCTTCAAATTCTGACCTTAGCTGAAAATATGAGAATCTTTTGATAAAAATGTATATGGCTTTATTTCAGTTTTTAAAGTGGCTCAGTATGTTTTGGGTCTTTATTTACCTATACAGAAATTTCTGGCTTGCCTTTAATAATATATCCTTGCACAACAGGTTAACACCTTTGACTCAAAGATCTTTGCATTTATACACAGGATATTTTCATAGATTAGGTTGTTATTATTTCTATGTAAGTGCTCCAGTAGTTGAGCTAATGAATAGATTTCTCCCTACACATCATTAATCTTTCACAGAACTCTTTGCTTTTCATTTCACAATAGATCTACTTGAATGGCTTCCTCCAGGAGGCTACAAGATCAAAGTCACCGCTGTAAGCTAGTGGAGCGCATTCTGGTCTCTGAAATTTTTCTAATGTCCCTCTTTATTTTGATGGATGGTAAAGAGAGATAACTATCTATGGGCTGAGTTGTTCTTAAAACGCGATGATGGTAGATCATTTTTTAAGTCATCAAAACGCCATCAACAAATTCTACTAATGCTTTGAGGCATACAGTAATGAGTAAAGCCTAGGATTTGACATCATGATAAAGAGAAGAGCTTCAGGGTGGAAAGCCCAGTGGAGTGATTACAGAACAGTACTAGACATGAAGTGGTCCCAGGTACTGCAGAGCCA
The DNA here is from genome assembly GCA_004027025.1 of Myocastor coypus. Classification (NCBI taxonomy): domain Eukaryota; kingdom Metazoa; phylum Chordata; class Mammalia; order Rodentia; family Myocastoridae; genus Myocastor; species Myocastor coypus. Next base: position 38,882 of record PVJA010013948.1, on the reverse strand, counting down.
GCATGGGTACCGTGTGCTTACAGTCCTCCAGGCCATCTACTCCTTTTCCAACTTCCCTTTAGAGATATAGGTTGTTTGAGTGTGAAAATATGCCGATGCCTATGGGTCTGTGTCCTATGAGTGTGTCACTTAAGACTTATACCTTTAGAGCTTCAAGATACCCAGGAAGCTTTCACATGGAAGAGCTTAAAACACACAAAATGCAAACCAACATCAGACTAATATACTCAACAAGCTATATACAGTTGCTTAAAATAATAAATATTTAAGTATTGTTACTTTGCCCTACATTTAAGAATCAAACAATTTTAAGCATGCAATTGAAGACCGTGGGCTGGGTAGAAAGCATGGCAGTCTAACTGCCTGCCTGGCAACTGCAAGGGCCCAGGATTAATCTCTAGTATTCCATGCTGTGTTGGCTCTGGGACCCAGATTGGGGGCCACGTTGGCCACTAAAACCAGGTGTCATGGTGCATGCCTCCAGACCCAGGGCTGGGAAAGCTGAGACAGGAGGATCTCTGAGTCTGAGCTGTATAGTGAGACCCTATACCAAATACATAAATACATTTTAGAAGATTTTTAAAAAGAGAAATTGAAGACTGCTTCACTTACGTGATTGTGTGTGAGCCTTCTTGTATGTGTCAGAGACAGGGCGCCTTACATAGAGTTAGTTCCTTTGATAGCTTTCAGAAATGCATGACGTCAATGTTTTGCTTTCTTTCATGCTCATGGTGCTGCGCACATCAAGGGGCCGTGGCTATTTCTGGTCTTTTGAAGCTGAGCATGAAGCAATGCTTTGACCAGTTCACAGCAGAGCTGGCATTTTGCATCTTCTGACACAGAGCGTTAAGAAGTTTGGAGCTTTTAGTTGCTGTCTCTGCCCAGCAGCCATCACATAAGAGGACAGCTATCCCACAGCCAGCATTCAGAGAGGAAGCGCAGGCCTGCCTTGTGAAAAGGCTGTGTTGAAGGACTCTGACTAGAAGAACATCAACAAAAACTTCCTGTGAAATGTGTGCTGATTTCCTAGCTGATTTCACGTGAGGAACAGATACAACCCAGTGTCACACAGAAACAAAGACCCACTTCTAAGTCAGGTCAGCCAACATAATTGTGAAAAATATGTGCCATATTGAACTATTTCATCAAACTCAGGACCTTGCATTTTCTGCACGCTCAGTCCCTATAAATTTTTTTTTAGAAGAGTGCCTTAAATACAAAATGTATTTGGAAGAGTTAAACCATATAAGGTTTATTGAAAGTGTTAATGTTTAATTATTTGATAAATCTTACATACCTATATCTATTAACCTCATAAGATTTGGTGATGAAAATGTGTAATACAACCACTGTTAAATTTTTGTTCTTGTCTTGCAATTCTTACTACATGTACTCTTGCTTGTTACTGTTTTTCTGTCTTTGTTTCTGCTATTTTTACTCCTTAAAATAAAATTTTAAATAAAAAAAAAACTCTCAAAACATTATCTACCTCATCTAAAAGCATTGGTTCTGTGCCTCCCAATGAATGAAATAAACATAAATATGTAGATCAACAATAGTTTTAGTGTTTTACCTGACATACCTCTACAAGTGCTGAAATAAAGGATCACCAGACTGGACAATAAAATTGTACGCCAGGCGAAGTGTCTAAAATGACAGCAACAAATGACTGTAACAAGGAATAGAGAATGACCCAAGGTAGGTGTATCATGGAGGGGAGAGGACGTATTGCGGGAACGGGGCTTATTGTATCAGAGACACAAGCCCTGGTCTCTAGCATGTTAACGACTAAAGCTCTGACAAAACATGCTCAGTAATTCTAGCCTCAAAAAGAAAAGTCAGAACTTGGAGAAGTCCTGATTGCTGGAAAGTAAGAGGCAAATCTTAGAAAAGACAGAGCCAGATACAGGGAAACACAATTCTGTGTGTGGATCCTTCCCAAATCTCTTACTCATGAGTGAATGTCTCGTGCTTAAAGGAGAGAAGAAAAAAAAAAAAAGATGCTTAGGGTCAAAAGAACTTAAGGGAAGTTTGAAGTGCTGCCTCCTAGAGGCAGCGGTTGAATCAAGTTAAGCAACAACCACCCAAACAAGTTGGGCTAAAGAAACCACTCTGTGGAGGAATACTACAGAATCCTGCATCCTCATAACATAGTTAAATTAACTTTGTTCCAAGACAGCTCTAGTTTACTTGGTATATGAAAAAAAATAAGTGTGCCAGCTATTCTTAAGTGGATAAGAACAATACCACTGAGGCTTTTTGTATCTGTGGCCCATATTTTATTTTATTATTTTTTAAATTTTATTTATTTATTTTCTTGTTTCAGAACCTTCGTTTATTCATTCATTTTTATGGCCGGCTCAGCCCAACCCGAGGGCAGGGCTGGCGCAGCATGTGGTGCTCAGGATCGAACCGCAGTCCCTGCAGCCACCCACGCTTTCCCAAGCAGGGGCTTTAGACCATTGAGCCATCCCGCCGGGCCCCGTGTGGCTCATATTTTAAATAGCTTTATATGTACTATGTGAATTCTCATGACAACTGCTATTATTTGGATACAATTATTTTATTAGTAAATAATGGAATCAAGCAAATAATGTTGATCAATTACTTGAAGCAAGTCATGTGGAACTGAAACATTCAGTAGGCTGAAGGAACAACAATAACGAAAAGAATAAAAGATTTAACAGGAAAGAAATCAAGGAAGGATGAGCCCCTTCCTCCTTAACGCTGCCTCATGACGTCATCTGCTGCTGCTCTGGTGGGTATCAGCAAGTCTGTACCTAATGTGGGAATCCACACCTACTGTGGGAGTCCACGCCTGCTTCCCTGCTCTGCTGAGGGAGATTCTCCTGGGCTGCTGCTACCAGAACGATGCCAAAGAAGGTCCATATGAGTCTGCTACTGCCATTGTGGTGAGACTCAAGAGAGGAAGAATAGCTCTTCGGGCTTTCTGCCCTATAACCTTGCAGAAATGCCTGACAATGGGCAAAAACCCACCCTGAAAAACTGCTGACAAGGTAGGACCTGTGCCAACATGAGGACAATAACCCCACAGGCCTTGATTCATACACAGAATAACCAGGCAAGCAGTTAAAAGGGCAGTGCTGTTGCAAGTTTAAACTCAGAGTATTTAATAAAATTACTGTCACCATTTTACATTTCAGATCGCAGATGTATAAGGTGCTTATCCAAGGTCACATTTTTTGTAATCAAAATTTGAATAGAGGGAACTTGATTCCAGAGGCTATATTCTCAATCTGACTGACAATACCCTTGTTTTCTTTTTTCACAATTACAAATAGCACAGAGATTGCAATCCTTTTTAGGTCTACAATGATAATTACCACATTGAGGACCGAAGTACAGCTATTGTTAGCATTCCTTAGATTATTGAAATTACTGCTTCATGATCCAGCTGCCGTCTAATTTTGAAGGCCATATTTCTACTTGTTTTTAATGATTAAGTCTATGCTGGATTGTGAAGCCAAATAACAGAATTTATTTTTAAAGGTATTGGTAAGCAAGTCTGACAGTGTGGACTTTGCAAGTCCTAATGTGACGAAGGCAAATTCTGTCCTTTATCTGCCATCACAGTCATCCTTGCTTTCATGTTTACAATGCAAACGCAGAGTTTCTCATCAGTAGGTTGTGCCCAATGTTGTTCTCATGGACTGATTGACCCAGCTGATAAACGTAGGATTCAGTTTGGTACCATGAAAATAATTCAGTGCAAGGGGGTCTCTTACACATTATAGCTGCCAACAAAACCATACTGCCAGTGTTTCATAATAAATGGTACATTTTGGCACCAAATGAAGGCCAGCGGACCTCGTGACAACCTGCAGTGACACATAGTCCTTGAGACAGTGAACAACAACAGCAAAAGTAATGGCAGAACTGAGTCGTGGGAAGGCACAGCGGTTCTCTTTACACAAAACAAAGCAACACAAATTAAAAACGCGTGTCTTGGAACAATAGCTAACCTTTGAAAAATATTTCAGCATGCCTCAATTTTATTTTATTTATTTTTTATTTTTCTTTTTTATACATTTTTATTCATTTTAATAAGAAAAAAGACAAAACAGCAATGAGACAGTTTCAAAACAAGTTAGTAGTATGGTTACAATAATTAATACTATACATATAGTTATTTTCATAGTAGTTATTCAAAGGACAAGATGCATTGTATCTGAGATGAGCAATAAGTTTGTGATTAAAAATATTTTGAACAACGTATGCCTATTTAAGTAATATCTATATATATACACACACACATATATATATATCTATACATGCATATGTGTGTATTTCAAAATATACTCACAAATTTAGCATCCTAGTATCTCATTAGTTATCTTGACTCTAGCAATCATATATTCATTCTAAAAATTTAGTTTTTGACTTCACTAAATATTTGCTTTTCATGAACACAAATCAAAGATGAGAAATTTGCTTGGTAGATGGTTACTCAGATATTTCTATACTGCCATTGCCTAGGTCTCATCTACAGCAGAAATTGGCTTGGAAACTAAACAGAATGTAGTCTTATTTGTCCGAAAATTCAGAAGACAGATTTCAATCAAGTCGATGTGACTTAAAAGAAAATATTGAAAAAGAATAAGCCCTAGATGACAGAGTTTCAAAATTTGCTCATTAATATATTTCTATTCGTGGTGAACTTTTGATCTATGTATAAAGTTGGTGGAGAAGTCATCATATATAGGCAAAACATCAATGGGGTGGGCCCACATTTTTGACAAAATATGTTAATAACTGTTCAATTCACAGAGGCAGAACTATTGTTCAGTATTAGTAATGTAGCAGTAAATTGGTGAATGTTTTAAAGTTCCATTTAAATGATGTCACAGTAGAAAATATAGGTGCTGAGATCAAGAGATTTTTCATAGATCTTTTAAAAAAACTGGACTGAACCACCTTTTCAAGACTTAAAATTAATTTTAAAAAAATCAAGCCTGAAAGATTAGATGATATGCCACAGTTTAATTATCTGCTGTAAACAAAATGCAACACTAGAGAGTGAACAATAATATAATCTGGAGTTTTCATCATTAATTAAATAGAATATTCACTTTATAAGAATGCAGCTTTTTGGCATACACTAAACAAAGCAATGTAATCTGTCACCAGGAGGAAAAAAATCATTGAATAGAAGTAGATTTACTCATCTGCAATTTTTTTGAATTAGCAAAAATAAGTGTGATAAGTGTGAAAAGAATACTTTAAAAATACCCTTCATCATTGTGGAAAAGTTGTAGAACTTGAGGAAAGATGTCAAAATAATCAAAATGAACCAATCAAATATTCTAATACTACAGAAAAAGAAAAATAGCCGGGCGTGGTGGCGCACGCCTGTAATCCCAGCACTCGAGAGGCTGAGGCAGGAGGATCGGTACGAGTTCGAGACCAGCCTGGGCTACAAAAGTGAGCTCAAGGCCAGCCTGAACTCCATAGTGAGACCCTGTCTCAAAAAGACAAAAAAAAAAAGAAAAATACATTACTTGGAAAAAAAAAAAACTGATCAAAAAGTAATAGGTTAAAAAAGAAATAGACTCACAATACCCGATTACATTATCAGATGACTAATTTTTGTTAATGAAATTCTCAGAAAGGTGAAGGAGACAGTTTTCTTTTTTTAATTTTTAGTCTGTTTGTTTTGTTTTGTGCAGGGTCTCACCACAAGCTCGGACTCCTACTGATCCTCCTATTTCCAGGCATTCTAGTGCTGGGATTACAAACACAGGCCACCACTCCTGGACTCCAGCCTAGCTCAGCATACCCAGGGGCAGGGCCAGCGTAGCATGCAGTGCTAGGAATAGAACCCTGGCCCCTACACTTGCATAAGGAAGTGTTCAGTCTGCCAAGCTATCTCACCATCTCTTAGAGAAAGATTTAAGACAGAAAAATAAATGAAGAATTAAATCTATCTTTAATCAAGAATATAAACTCACATCTAAGATGTTCTGAAAAGTTTATGCAGAAAAATATGAAGAAAACCACACTGTACTGTCACAATTCATTGACCCAAAATAAAAGCAAAAAATTAATAACAGGAAGGAAAAATAGAGCACACATATGAAAAGCATTAGTTGAATTCTTTCAGCAAACAACGGGAGATAGAAGTGAATGTATTGGCACATTTAATGTACTGTAAAAACAAAATATTAAGTAGAACAATGGACTCAATGAATACTTACCTTAAAATTGAAAATTTTCTGAAAAAAGAAAACATTGAAAGCTTTTCTACTCCAAAAATTACTCAAGTCATTATTTATGTAGAAGGAAAATTGCAATACGTGAAAAAAAAAAAAGAAGAAGAAGAAGAAGAAGAAGGAAAAAGAAAAATGATCTTTAGGGCAGGGGACATAGCTTAATGGAATAAATGCTTGCCTGGGAAGCACAAGGTCCTGAGTCCAATCCCTGGTACCACCAAACAAAAAAAAATTGACATATAGAGAAAAATGATGAACACTAAAAATGGCAAATATGGGGGGAAATTAACGTAAATACAAAGTTCTATTGTTTGAAATTATTTAGAACTAATCAATTAATTAAAGCAGAAGTTCGAACAATGTATTTCTGACCTAAATTACATGTAGAAGTAAGCTATATAAAGAAGATGGAAAAGGAAAATAAATGAATTCATATTTTAATAAATTACTGAATATATACATGAGATTGTATAATTTACAATATGTGTGAGAAGCTAAGGATACATATTTCAACCTCTGGTATAAATATACATATATTAATATATGTAGGTACATGTATACAATCTGTCTATGTATTAAGTGTTAGAGGCTGGCAGGAAGCAGTGATAGCAACTAAGGAATCCCAAAGACAAAAGAAAATAAAGTAAGTTGGAAATAAATAACAAAATGTACAAATAGGAAATAAAATGATGACATAAGAGTCTTTGCTTATCCACAGAAAGCATGTCCCAGGGTCCTTTGTGAATTCCTAAATCCAGGGATAATAGCAAAACCTGGATATTCTCTATCTATTCTTGTATTTATAGCCCGTCTCAGTCATCTACCTCATTGCTGAAACACGATGCCCGAGATCCACAAGTTCAAGGAGGTGAAGTCCCTGGGGGGCCAGATCCACAGCAGGAACAGCACTGAGGAAGGGGTGTGGGCAGAAGAGATTTTCTCACCTCATCGTGTCCAGGAAGCAGTTAGAGAAGGGAGAGTGCTGGGAAGGAGGTACACCGTCCTAGGGCTTGCTCTGCTGACCCAGTTCCTACCAGATACTTCGTCCCAACAGCTCACTCACAGTGACATAATAGAGAACGAATCTTCTGATGAGTGCAGGCTGCCCACGAACCAAAAGTCCAGTCTGTCTACATAAAACTGTTTCAGGGGGCATCCCAGATCTAAGCCATAACCCATACCTGTGATAAACTTAATTTAATTTATATATCAGGCACAAAAGATATTAACAATAGTAACTTCAGCAATGTAGAAAATAGATTTTCTTTGTACTTTTTGTTTGGACAAAATACCTAATATTCACCCACTAATGCATTGGGTTTTTGTTTTTTGGACTTTTTTGGCACTGGGTGGGACTCAAACACAGGACCTTGCACTTGTCAGACAGGCACTGTGTCACTGAGCTATATCCCCAGACTCACAAGTTGATAAAGAAAATGCTTATGTAGTTCACAGTTGGTAGAATCCATAATCATTTGGGTCCAAGGCAGAGAAGCACATGGCAGAGGACAGCAGTTCATGGGGCCAGAAAATAACCAAAGCAACAAGCAAGAGAGAAGACTCTGTTTCTGATCTATGTAAACTACCAGCCCTTGGGGAAATGTAGCGCTCACACCACTAATCCCAGCACCCTTCCTCCAAGCCAGCATTGTAACACCGAGCAGTCATACACTCTAGAGACAGCTCTGTATGAACAAGCGCTATGGCCACATGAAGCTTTGAGAGAACATCTAGACACAGACCATAACACATGCTATGAGAAAACTGTATCATTTCTCTGTTTGGGTGTAATTGTTAAGCGACATAAGGGTTTCTAGATCTGAAGCATGGAGATACTGTAATTATAGAACTGATAAAGGAGATAACCATGCAGTTACTGGTAGGCATGGACACACATATAGATGTGTACATACACAAACAAATGCACATACACGTACACAGTGGACATATACATATACAGAGTGGATGCTCTGGGCCAAGGGAGGACTCACACCACTGGGAAGACAGACTGAAATGGTACGACATTTCATTATGCTATGCAAATCATACAGCTTAAAGCTTGTGTCATTTATATATATATATTTTTTTTCTTTTCTTTTTCTTTTTTTTTTTTTGCATCACTAGATTGGCCTCATAGTGATCTGCCTGTTTACAGCCTCCAAGAGGTGAGATTATAGGCTCACACCACCAAGCCCAGTCTCAATTATCATTTCAGTGTGCCCTGGGGCAGGACCCATATGGCAGGCCTGGGGAATAGAACCCCTACTGCCCCCTGTATCTGCTTGCAGGGAAATTTTTATAATCTTCTGGGTGTTTTGTGTGTGTGTGTGTGTGTGTGTGTGTGTGCGTTTTCGGTCCTTGGGATTCAAGCTTATGGAGTTCTTATTTGTTAAATTTTTCACTGTATTTTTAAAACATAGTTCACTGCATATAACTGGAAACATGGAAAGCAAAGCTGCAAACAAGAAGTTATAATTAAAACCAAATCATTTTAATAATTACTGAAACGTAAAAGAAATAAATACTTTGATTAAGAAGGAAAAACTTTAAAGCAGACTACAATTTATCTTAAGGACATAATGTTTTCAAGAAACACAATTCATTATTAATATATAATGAAGTATAAAAAAAAGAAAGGAAAATAGAGGTATCGTACAGCTTGTAATCCAAGGAAAGTTAGTAATACTATATTAATAGCCAACAACACAGGTTTTATCAACAGAAGTGTTGACCTCACTTAAAGGTAAAATTTCAAGAAAGAGAAGAGTTAATTCTTCAAGAAGATACCAAGACCTAAATGTGCCTTGCTTTGATAGTGGAACTTTGAAATAGATTGATATTTTTACAGGAAGAAATGTTCAGAAATGTGGTTGGAATCTCCAGCATACGCTTCTGTGTATTTTACTGGGGCAACTGCAGAGCACATCGCCTACAAAGTATTTGAGCACTGCAAAGCAGGGACACAGCTGACCGCAGTGGAGCGAACTTCCCTGTAACATTCATGTGCTGCACTAAGGTAGAGCATACACTGAGCTATACAATTTCAATGCATGCTAAAACCTCTCATGTCAAGACATTCTCTCATAGAACTTTCCAGATCCCATGTGTTTCTGACCCCATATCATGTGTTTTCCCAGTTAGTGCAGTTACATGTCAGTAGATCTTGATTGCTTTTCTCTGGTAATTTCTGCCAGAGAAGAGTCCTTCCTCAGTTATAGCTGAATGGAGACCCAGGTCTGGCGGTTGGCAAAGGCAGACTGGTGCAAACAGGAGGGCAAGCAGCTGCCGTGCAGTGAGAGCGCTGCATTGCCACAGACTCAGTCCTGAATATCGTACATGCTTTATTTATTTTATGTTGCCATACCTTAAAATGTGTCATTGTGGGGCTGGCGAGATAGCTCAGTGGACTAAGTGCCTGCTGAGCCAAGGGCAGGCACCGGCATTACATCCAGGCACCACACGCCACTCTGGCCCAGCCTCTGCCTCCAGGGTGCACTGAGCTGGCTACTGAGTCCAGACATTGTGGTGCACTACTGCAATCCCAGCGCTGGGAAGGCTGAAAACAGCAGAGTCACTACAAGCTTGAGCTGCATTTAGTGAGACCCAGTACAAAACACACATTAAAAAAAAAAAGTTTCATTTTGCTAGTGGTAGTCATGAGGAAACTCTGCAGAAAATTAAGGCCAGTGGGCAGTAGAGATGTGATAGAAATCTGTTTTCTATGACTCTGACATCAACTCCTCTGACAATAAGCCATCTTCCACGATTATGGGGTTGTGGGAAGACTACACTATGAAAGCTAGAGGAATGAGAACGCTGATGTGACATATCAGAATGGTGAGGCAGGCACAGATCTCACAAAATGACTGAGAAAAGGGAAGAAAAAGAACTGGAAAGGGTGGAGGAAAAGAGCAAGAACAAGTATCTTGAAGGAATGGAACCCTGGCCTGGGCAATAACCCTCCCCTGCCCTGGCTGAGATTTCCTGAGATGAGAACTTGTCCCTCCTTAAGATTCCATTTGCCCATGAATACAACGAGGGACTGCCATGGTTCTCACCTAGATGTCTTCCTAAATGGTCTTGTGCTCATGACTCATGCTGGGGTTCTTGCAAGGTGGTTGGCTTTTGGAGGCTTACAGCTGCCATGCATGAGGACCTAGGACTGGCTGGAAGAGACAGGTCTGGCCAGGCAGCTGTACCTGCCATCCCTGTTCTTCCCTTTGCTCTCTTTGCTCTCCCACTGTAATGCTGTGGCTTCTTCAGAGCTGGCCAACCCTGCACTGAAGCCCCGAGTCAACATAAATCTCTCCTCCTTTCAATTATTTGTGCCAGGTATTGTGTCCTAGTGAGAAGGAAAGTAACTGATGTAATGACAGAGAAATGTAGTCCAGGCCCAACATTTCTTCCTTTTCAGAACACACAGCCAATGTCCTTCTATCAGACAGAATGACCGCAAATAAACAGCAGGACCCCGTAGATTCTCCATCAACAGGAAAGAAAAGGTGGAGAAACCACTGCTGGCCAAGCTCCTTAACAGTCGTTTCATTCATCACAGTTTGTGTTTCAAATCCAAAGACAATCTGTCCAATTAACACTAAGGCTCTGGCAGCCACAAAGGGGCCTTTAGGAAAATTCAGTTGGACACAATTGCTAATAATGCTGATATTTAGGAAAGCGGCCTCCAAACATAACATTCTACCCATGACAGCTGGAGACTTGTCCAAAGGAGAAGCGCAGGCTTCCAGCGTCTCCACCCTCTGACCCTCTCTCCCCATCCAGCCCTGGGAGCCTGTTCCATGCCAGCTGCCCTAGCAGAACTGTCTTCCAGAATATGCCACTGTCCTTCACACCTTTGTGCCCTTGTCTAGTTGAGCTCGCTGCTCACAAACCTCCCCAGTTGTTTCATGGCCAGTCTAAATGCTTTCCTGTCGCTTTCACAGTACTGTGTATTTCAACAAACAATACAGGAAGTGAGCTGAGCCTTGCGTTTGCATCTGCACACTACTAACTGTTAACTGGGACATGCTTTATGTTCTTAATTTTGAATAATATATTTATATAGCCAAAAGTATTCAAATAGTGCTGGGAATTGTACAGTGAAATCTGAGACTTCCTTTCCTAACTTCTAGAATTCTCCTTGGGGGAAAAAAAAAAGTAGCTTTCATTTTCTTTTGAAAAATGCTCACGCAAATGTATAAATTAATGAAAGCACAGATAAGTAACCAGGGAAGCTCCCGTCGTGATAAAATGTAATACACAATTTTACACCTGGCCAAACAAGGTATCTTAGAGGTGACTCCCCGCTAGTAGGCATAGAGGTTGCTGCAACCTTTGTTGCCTTAAACGTATAAACTGACCTCCTTGAGCCTCCAATTCATTGGTGATAAAATAGCCTAATAAGATGACTTAAGCCTCATACTTGGGTGTCAATGTTGGAGTCATACCTATTCTCAGGGGAGGTAGCATTTGAACCACTTTACTGAAATTATTATTGGGTACTTTTTTCTAATACTGATAACCAGTGATTGGTGTTTGTAGGAGAGTGGCTGTGTGTTATAGTGTCTGTCTAGTTGTCCCTCCAAAGTTTCATGCAGTCATGGCGTGGGAATTTCTAGAGTTTGAGGTTTACTCATGATCCACTGGGATTATAGGTCTTAGTACTGATGATATTATGGGTCTGAGTACTGCTAGGATTATGGGTATGGCCTGCAGCAGATGGCCTTAGACAAGAGGGCCTGCCTGTGATATAAAAAAGACAGAGAAACAGATTTTCTCTCTGTCTGTTTCCTCTGTTGCCACTGTGGTTGTTGTTCTGCTGCTATGAACTGCTGCTCTCTGCCATATGCCAGGCTGCCTTGGAGCAGGCCAAGTAGGGACTGAAACCTCCATTAACTGTGATCTAAAGAAACCTTTCCTTCCTTCATTTTGGATGTTGGGTATTTGTCCCAGAAACACGAGAAGAGTAACTGACACTGTATACGCCAGGAGCACTTTGGTGGCAGCTTGAGAGGGCAGTGCTGCCAGGGGAAGGCAACAGCAATGGGAGCTTGCTCCTCCTCGGCTCTGAAATTCCGTGGCAGGCACAAGCTATGTGTCCCTGCAAAGCCTTTCACCTGATGCTGCTTCATAAACCCATGGGTGTGCCCATGCCTGTGTCCCATCTCAGTCCTGACCCACTGACCACCTGAAGGCCCTGCCTAGAAAGCATCCTATGGAAGCTGTGACATCATTCTGCTTGACCTCCCCTGGTATCCGAAGGTATCAGAATCAGGGTCTTTGGCTGAGGGTCACAGCTGTGCCAAGTACTTGTCACAATTTTACGACTTCTCCTGGGTTTTTGTGTCACTGCTCAGCATAAGAAGAGTCAGGGATTGCTCCTGGGTGGAATTGTGTGAAGCCTAAATCAGATGATGTGCATGAAAACACTCTGGAGATAAGTGGCTTTCTCCGCAAGAAGCTTATTAAAGGTATCTTGCAAATTTCATTTTGATATCATCAACCCCCTACATTGTCACTCTTGCCAGGCTACTTTCTCTCCTCTAACATGTTCTAACAGTAGGGATCAGGTAGCAGAAGGTTTTGGCAGAAAGGGAAATCAGAGCCAGGAGGAACTAAAACTTGGCTTTTGTTCATCTCCACACTGACTCTGGTTAGGGATATGAGGAGAAGTTGTACAGGGCAGAGGTAATGGTCAGGCGCTCAAGACCTTAGGAAAATAAGTGAAGGTCACCATGGATTCCGGCCCTTTGAGTCAGCACTGTCTGATCTACTAAAAGAAGAGAGCAGAGTATTGTGCCAGAAATAGTTGTGGGTGGGAAGGCATCCTCCCTTTTTTCCCAAGTGGTGGTTAATTTCAGTGCAAAGTGGGTTTTTAATTGAACTGGTTGTACTCTTTTGAGGCTGTCTATGGCTCTCCCAAAACAGCTGAAGTGCTGAATCTGTTACTAATAATACGTTTTCTCTACTGAATAGGAAAGTCTCAGAAAGTGTGCGGTGGGGATGGGCACCCTTGGGGTGTAGTACACGTGTGGAAGTGAGGGCAGATAAAAGTAGGGGTTCCGGGCAAGTCCTGCTGCCAACGTGCTCAGAGCCTGGTTTCCTCAGAGGGTGGGCGCTCTTGCTTCCTGGTAATTACCAGCTGTGCTCAGCCACCCGGCATGCCGCCATGGCAGTGACGGCGCCTCCCTCGCCCTAGCCCTACACTCGCTTTGCCCTCCCTGACTCTCCTTGGTACCCTTGTCATTTTCCCTGCAGATTCTGGCTGAACCAGCGATGGCAGCGGCACACCAGGGTGTCCTGCTGATTCTTTTTCTTTATCCCCACGGAATTTTTGAACTACAAATAGGGAACAGAGTGAAAGGAAATAAAGGGGTCACCGGATGCTAAGGGAGGGGGTGAACTTCGAAACAGTCTTTTCTGGGTGATACCTAAGCAATGCAAACCTGCAATTTCCTCTACCAGGGTTCAGCCTCTTCACACAAGTCTCTTAATGACAGTGTGGGCGATGGATGGAGACAGGGCACTTGAAGCTTAAAATATATGCCAAGGCGACATTAAAAGCCATCTAACTGCCTAGTAGTGAGTTCAGCAGGCAGGAGAGCGGCAGAGACAGTGTGGAAGCTCTGCCCGTTGTCTGTTACGGGTCTTCTTTTGTTCACCCTCCTATTGTTCTGCTGGCTCTTCACGGTGCCTTCAGGGTCTCTGTTCTTTGCTGCATCTGCAAAGAAACCCTCCTAGCCTCAACCCTAATTACCTCTCTTCTTGACAATTACAGTCATAGACTCCCTGTCCCCAGGCCCTGCCACTTCCAGTCTACTCTGCACATGTCACCAAATTGAACTTCCTAAAATATCACTTTGCACATGTCATTTTATTTCTTGCTTAAAAACTTCAACAACTCCCCGTTGCCTATAAAGTCAGGTCTAAAAATCTTATTCTGGATGGATATAGGTGCTGCCAAAATTCAGGCATTCTGGGCTCACTGTAAAGGCTGGAGTTGAACTTTATTCAGTTCTCTGTCCTCATCTCCAGAATATCATTCTGCACTGACCCAGAGCAAGCACCCAGCTGATACTTGTTGAGTGACTACATCAATTACCTCATTAAAGGAGTGCGCGACAGTGAGTGATAGATACCTAGTAAATTTTTGAAGGTTGAAAAGACAGGCAGGGAAGCAAGGAGGTGCTATAGCAGCTGAGAATGCAGGTGGAGGGCAGCCACAATTATGGGTTGTCACCCTCAGAAAAAGGTACTTGCAGAAGAAGAGATGTGGACGCGGGAGAGGTTAGCATGGGCGGTGCATGCGTGGAGGGCCAGGCCAGGCATTGCGAATGGAAAAGTGCCACGGAGAGACTGGGCATGCTGAGAGTCCACGGCCAAGCATGGTGCAGGAAGACGGACAGTTAAAGAAGCAAACCGGTGGACGGGAGCTCAGGAATCTAGGTGAGGAGGCCAGTAGTAGTGAATCAGACTGGCGAAGGACAGGTCTGCCGGGCTGCTTCAAAGAGCATTTATGACAAATGTACATCTGCAGATGGTGTTTCATTCTGGATAGTGTGATGTCTGTGAGATTTGAAGAAAAATTAAAGAATCATGTTATACAAATAAATAAAGCTGTATGATTTTACATGCTGGGATTGAGAGATTTTCCTAAAGCCAGTCTTCAGGATTAGGAATTCTATGTTATGATATCTGGATGTTTCTTACTTCCATTATATTTTGATCTTCTTTCACCTCTCTCAAACAATCATTTCTGAGAAAAAGTAAGCCTCACTGAGAGGAAGGGTTTTGCGAATGGGCAGTGTATTTACAATAAAAGCCAAGTACTTTGGTACCAAGTTGAGTTTACTTTATTGTCCCCCCACCATGAGCTACAAAGTCAGGTATAATAATATTTCTATATGAACCAGAAAGTCCTCTAACAGATATCTATCTAGTGTTTGGTGAGTGTTAGGCTGCCTTGCTAAGCAAAACAAACCTAGCATCCTAGCCTTAGTACAATTTCAGATAAGAAAGAGGTTAGTGACTTCCCAGTCTGCGAAACCACACTGGAAATATACTGATCATACAGTATCTCTGTAAGTATTCCATGCTTAATAAAACCAAGATCCTATAGACATCATCCTAGAGGTCTCAGGTCAAAGCTAGAGTTTTCTTGAACTAGCATTAAACATACCTCGCCCTCCTTCACTAGTTAGTATGACTCCATTAATTTTCTTTTTCTTTTGGTTTTTAATTTTTGCTCTGTGATGAAATCTTAGAATTGACATTCTTCTGTTTTCTCCTTTTATCAACAGAAATGTGGCCAAATTAAAAATCTTACACAGAATTGTTCAAAAAAAAAAAAGAAAGTGGAAATTGGTCTGAGAGTTGAGGTGCCGATTGCCAGTAAAAGGCTTCTCTGTTATGCGTGGAGCCCTGGGTTCAAGCCACAGCACAGTAAAATACATGTAAATATCAACAAATATCAATAAAAACCCAAGTGAGAAGGTGTCGCCTTTTGTGCCAGCTCTGTCACTGTAATGTGTGTCTTCTGGAGCCTTAGCTTCCTCACCTGGAAAGTGAGTCTGTCTCATCTTGCCTGAAAGCATTGACCCTGCCTGAGTGAAAGCCTTCATGCTTTCATGGTGATTAGAAATAGATGGGAGGGGAAAACTCTCCTGAACGATGGGAACTTCTACTGTCCAGGTGGGAAGCTGAACAGTCCTTAGATGAATGGAATTTAGGAGACAGGGAAGGTGTGGGGCAGGAGGAAAGCTTGGATTCCCATCATAGAAAGAGCAGGACAGATCAGCAGGAATAGGAACAGTGAACTCTGGCTGTTTCTTCTAAAAGTTCTGGGGTCTCTTAAGCCAGCCGGGGATGTCAAATAACAATAATCCATTTAAAAGCAGGTAGCCTAAGAGTCTACTGATGAGCTCAAAACTGTGGGGCAACCTCAAAGAGCTGGGATATCAAGGGAGAAGAACGTGGCCACATTTGACCCAAATATTCTCTTCTATTTTGTTCTCACCAGAGAACTTGAGGTTTGCTGAGTGAGGTTGGGAGAGGTGACATGGCTCAATTGTTTATTAGTTTAAAACACAGAAAAGGCAGGCATAACAGCTATCCCTTGTTGAGAATGTGAACTCTGGCACTTAAGTACCCTGAAAATGTGAATCACCCCATTTCTAGGAATGCACTTAGAGTTATTTTGTAAAGAATTAAATGTTTGTGGGCCAGAATATAGGTCAGTGGAATAAGTGCTTGCCTGGCAAGTGTAAGGCTCTACATTCAATTCCCAGTACTGGAAAAAAAAAAAAAAAAAAAAAAAAAAAAGATTAAGTGTTTGCCAAGGAGAGTTCACCAAGTTGTACTCAGTGTTTGATTTTCAGTTGAAATTTTCTGTTTTCATGAACTCCTTCCTTATTTTCTATCAGATCGGAGTTCCCTCTGTAATTAAAATATGAAATGCCTCTCTCCTTGCTTATACATAACATGTCTCACTTGAACCTCATAAAATTCTTGGCCTCTGGCCCATGCAGTTCCTCACCTCTGGATTGATTTATAGCCTACATCCCTCTCCTCTTGCCAATCCTCCCTTGATGAACTGAAATATGGTTATTGGCTAAAGCACTCTAGGAAGCCCACCCCCTCTTTCCTAGTCTCTGCCCTTGAGGAAAAAAAAAAAGCAGCCCTGAGCAAATTATTTAACCCGTTTGCTCCCTATTTGATCTTCTAAGTGACAGACATACAGATAATTTTCCACATGCAGGTTATCATAAAGTTAAATAAAAATAATACTGACTGGTCTACTCTGTGCTAAAGAGTTCACAAATTTTATTCCTTTGACTGAAGACAATGATTTTCTGTAGTTCTCTTACTTTGCAGCTGGAAAATCAGGAGGAGAGGACTCTACAAATTGGCCAGAACGTCTATCTATCCTGAACCAGGCCCCGTTCTAGCACATGCCACATGCATTACTGTGAAGTTTGACTGTCACAGAAGTCACTTTTACTCCCCAGAGGATGTTTGACAAGGTCTAGAGTCAACTTTACAATTTAAGAGGGGAATGGTTGACATCTAGTGGGTAGAGACCCAAGATGACACAAAATAGGACTCAATGCACAAGACTGTCCTCAAAACAAAGAATTATCCGGCATCAAGTTTCATGCTGTCTTAGTTACTTTTTTCTCATTGCTGGAACAAATACCCAACACTCAAAATGAATGAAGGAAAGGTTTATTAGCTCACAGTTACTGGAGGTTCAGTCCATATTTGACTGGCCCAAGGCTGAGTGGAACAGGGCAGAGAGCATCCAGTTCATGGTGGTAGAACAGCAACAATCACGACAGAGGCAACCGATCCACCAGGGGAGCAGAGAGCAACAGCTTCAGTCTGTCTCTCTGTCTCTCTTTTTAAATTACATCAAGCTGTCTGCATTAGCCTATCTGCCTTAGGTTATACACATAATCCCAGAAGTACTTAAAACACATAATCCCAGGGATCATGGATCAAGTCTCAAACTCCAGATCAGTACTAAGTCACATGATCCCAGTGACTCATGTATCAAGTCTCAGTCTATAAAAGTCCCTGCCCCAGGACTGCATGAGGCTTTGGGGGGACAACTAGACATAAACCATGACACATGCCAAGGTTATGAAACCATACTCCAATGTGTTCTAATGTGAGCCCACCACGAGAATGCCATTCCTATACATGGGCATAAGAGGGGGCATCCCGAGAGTCAAGAGCTCAGTGAGGACCTGACAAAGCCACCCATCATCTTCTTGTCATCGATTGTTATCAGTGCTGCCTCTGGGCTCTACCTCTACTTTGTCTTCTCTCTTGAAGTTGTCCCAGGTAGTTGTTAGATGGAAAGAATTTCCTTCTTTCTCTTTCCAATGAACTTTCATTTAATGTTCTACTCTGATTGTCACAGTTTTTATGCATGTATCATCCATCCTGGTTAATAAGTCACCTGTTTCTCAAGGAAAGCAGTCACTTTATTCTGTACTTATTTTGCATTTCTGCATGTACATGGGCAATACCTGTTCTCACTCGCTGAATTTGAAAGATAGGACAACCTTGGAGGAAAGAGGGTCAGGGTCTAGCATGTCTGTCTTATTCCTGAGGGAACCACGTTGACAAATTATTACCTGAAGTTATCATTAATTTTAAATGATGGAGGTTGTGCTAGATCTCACCTCAGAGTCTACCTCCAGCTTGCTTAGCTACAATTTATGCAAACAATGGTAAACCACTAGAACTGTATCCAGTTTTTGTTGAGAGAAATTTCTAAGGGAACCTTTGGATTCAAGAAGTGAAACTGATAAGAAAATTAGTTCCATTGTGTTTGTGGTTCACAGATGGCTGGACTAAGCAGGAGGTGGTTAGAAAAAGGTGAGACAGCTTAGCATAAGAACCCACACACCATGCAAAACTTAGGCCATGGAATCCATACTACTGGAACTAAATTTGAATTAGCTGAATGTTCAGCACTGAAAAACTGTGGAACCTGTACTCTCACTTTTCCTACATAGCAAGTGGGGGGGGGGCTCACAAGGACCACCTCAATGCTGCAGGAAGTTGACGTGTAGAGGTATATGCCAAGCATAACCAATCTCTGTCATTCACAGAAGTCACATATTAGAAAGGACTGCAAATGTTACATTAGCACTGTTGAACCTGTGCTCTTAAGAGAAATGCATAATTAGATTCCTACAAGGATTTGTCACAAGTTTTCATCAAATAATTGAAAGATTATCTTTTATTAATATGTGTTTTTGCTTAATGACACCTCATCTAGTAGAGACTGATCATTTATTAACATTGAACTCCTGCCGAGAAATGCTGTTGTTCAATTGTGAACAAAAATGATCTAGCACAGCGCTTCTCAACCTGTGGGTCGCGACCCTGGCGGGGGTTGAATGACCAAAACACAGGGGTCTCCTGAAGTCATCGAAAAATGTTATTTATTTTGAATTAGAGTTTTAAAGAAGCCACCAAAACTATTTTTTGCTTTAAGGTCACTGCAGCATGAGGAACTGTATTGCGGGGTCACGGCATTAGAAAGGTTGAGAACCACTGATCAAGCACTTGTATTTTCTCCTCAGAACAGCACATGGCAGCTTCCTTACCCTTAAAAACAATGCGTGGCAACTGAGCACTATGTCTGTGGGATATTTTAACCAGAGATCTCACCAACGAAACAGCACAAAAATGCAAAAATGATCGCACTAAATAAGAGCTCTTTTTCAGGGGGCAAGAATGCTATATAAGAAGTTAAAAGGTAGGTTAGTTCAAACATAGCTGAGTGTTTGGGACTACACAACTTAATTCACCACTCTGAGCATGTTTCTGAGTAATCATGAAAATGTGTTAGTGTTGATTTGAAGGTTATTAGGGTGTGTATCTGGATGTCCCCCTAAAGCCTCAAGGGCCAAATGGGCTGGGCTTTTCAGAGGCTCCTGAATCCAGAGTTTGTGACTGATTCAGTATCTCATGTCGGGATTCAGAATGTGAGTGCCACATGCAACCTAGGGTGAGTAGCCTTGTGTACAGTATGAGGGCGAGAAAGAGGCTTGGTCTCTCTTCCTGTGCTGCTGCTTTTGCTGTCTTGCACTACCATGAATGGTTGCCCCTCCGCCCCTCCACTTGCCTTAGAGCCAGGAGATTATGGACTGAAAAACTCCCATGAACTGTGAGGTAAAAGAATCCTTCCTTTCTTAACATTTGGTGTTGGATATTTGACTCAGCAATGAGAGAAAAAATGACTAAGACAAGGAATATAATAAATAAATTACAGAAGCTGGCAAATTGACACAAGCAGTCATTACCAACTGTATGCAACTTTAAAAGGTGGGAATTCAAGAAGAAAAGCATGATAGGCAACATGCCAGATAAGATTACAAATGTCTGGGAAATGCAAGAAAAGGTCTTCCACAATGCTGTTCTCCAAGAAAATGAAAATTAAAAGCATTGCACACCTAACAGGAGACCCCAGTTGGAAAGGGGCAATGATACTGAATACTGGCAAAGGTGGAGAGCCACAGGAAGTCTGCCCAGCCCTGATGGGATGTACAGTTGAGACAACCACTTTATTTTAGTTTGTTTGTTTTGTTTTTGTATATTATGACCAGCTCAGCCTGACCTGGGGGTGGGGCTGGCATAGCATGTGGTACCGGGGATCAAACCGTGGTCCCGGCAGTTGCCTAAGATTTCCTAAGCAGGCGCTTTAGACCACTAAGCCATCTTGCCAGCCCGGTACAACTACTTTGGAAATCTATGTGTAATACATTTCAAACTTGAATATTCACAGCTTTTGGTCACCCAAGAATGGGGAGAAGATAAATGATCCTCAGCAGGAAGGAGAAAAAAAAATGGTCAAATTTCCAATGGGTGCTGTGGAGCAATGAGAATGAAGACGCGGTAGCTGCACTCAGCAACACGGATACCACCAGTCAATGTAGTGTCCAGCCAAGCGCTAAGTGTAACATTCATCAAATGTACAACTACACTTGTATAAATTCCAAAAGCTGCAACCCCTGCCTAGATGTAGAGCTCCGACAGCAGACGACATTGTCTGAGATGGGATGGAGGCTCCTGCAGGACGCTGCTGCCTGCTCGCTCACCAGGCCATTGCACGCCCCCTGACCTTCTGATCACTGGCCAATTTGCATATTCTAATTTGTACATTTTTCATTGGGGACCTTACGCTTTACTAAAACAAAACATATTTAAGTGAAGCTAGACAGAAAATACCAAGTAATACTCAACTCTGTACTCAGCATTTCATTCAATCCCCATAACAACCCTTAAAGTTTTTAGTTATTAATGATAAAAGTCACCAATCTTAAAGTCAAGAAATGACCAGGTCCTATTCAAATCTGGTATATTAAAAACTTATTGGAAAGTAGTGAACTTCAGTCTTTTTAGTAGGTGAGTCTGCGATCAGCTGAGGTTTGTGTGTTGGTAGGCAAGTGTATTAGGGAACAAGATTCAATATGATATCTAATGCACAACATGAACTAAAATGGATCACTCTTTTTACTTTTACAGGTGGTCCCCTTCATTTTATAGGTAGAATTCTGAGGAACAGAGTTAGAAAATGATCAACCTTAGGTCTCAGAGCTAGAAATAAACATTGTGTATGAATTGTCTCATAATCACTCTGGGAAACTATTCCTTTAGCCTAAGTTCACTCATGAGCAAACTGTAGTTCAAGGACTTCAGCAACTTGCCCAACCCATTTAGGCAAGAAATGAGGGGGCAGGGGGCAGGGGGCAGGGGGCAGGGGGCAGGGGGCAGGGGGTCTTATGAGGCTTTAAGAATTTGCTCTGCAAAGTTCTACTCTAGAGCGTAAGGAAGGCAGCCCAAGAGCAAGTTCAGATACCCTGAAAGCAACACGCAGTTTTATTTACTGAAAGCCTGGTTGGTAATAGAGATTGACTTTAGGACTCATCATCTCCCCTCTGAGCAACCAAGGCAGACTGCCTACGTCTCTGGCCCTGTCTTTAAAGGCAACATATGCATATGCTAAAAGGAAAGGTGATGTGCGTATAATTCCCTAGACACAGGACCGTCTGTTGTATGCCTACACCTCACCATTATTATAGTTATTTCCTATACACTAATTATCTTTATTTGCAATATTAGCCAGCCTTATGTATTTCTTCCTGAAAGTGCTGACCATCATGGACTGATATATCACCCCTGAGGCACTATTATGCTTGCTATCTTGAGAGATCCCCAGACACATAGACCTCTTCATTATTCAGGTATGATTGGCACGGCTCAACCTCCTCCTTCCTTTTCTCCCTCCTCCTCCAAGGGTTCATTCCTAATGTGGTAAGACTGAGTGAATTCTCTTGCCTGACTGTATTTACCTATAGTTTTGGAAGAGACATCAAGAGGACAGCTCAATGAGAATGCAATTCCTCCTTCTCTGAGAGGTTTCTAAGCAGACAGCTATGTCCTGAGCATTCTACAGGGGCTGTGGAAAATAAACCACATTTGTGGTTGGAAAACCAAGAGCAGCCATTTTTCTAACATTCTGGCTTTGATCAGATATCACAGTTTTGCTCCTAGCAACTTTACTTCTAATCATTTATCTCGCATGTGGTGGTGAAAGGTACATTATTCAATCATGTTTTAGATTTGTTGACATTCAGCCCAAACATGTTGGCCTTGTAAGAATAGTCCAATTTCACAGATGCCTGGAGGCAGTTGCTAAGCCATTGCCCTGCAGTTCAGAGAGGAGTGAAATATCCTATTTTGCAAGTGACAAAATTCCCAAATCTAGAGGAAGGAGCAGAAGAGAAAGGAGAGCAGCAGGAAAAGGGGAAGAACAAAAGGGTTAAAGAAAGTGGTCTTCAGGGGCTGGGGAGATAGCTCCGAGGCACAAGTGCCTGCTGGGCAAGTGCAAGGTCGTGAGTTCGAACCCTGGTCCCACCAAAAAAAAAAAAAAAAAAAAAAAAGAAAGTGGTCTTTGTTTTTGCTCAGCTTCTCCTTCCCCAAAGGGAAGGCCATTTGCTTGAGGTGAGAGGATACGTAGAACTGAGGCAAGCTTTTAATTAAAGAGACAGGAAGACATAAAGAAAGAGACATTGCCCATGGAGCCAGAGATTGAGATTTGAGACTTGGCTCTCCCATTAATCTTCTTGTCACGTTGACCAAGTTTCTCAGAATGCTTCTCTGCTTTTCAGTTTCTTCAGCTAAGAAATGGAGATAAAATATTTCAAAGATTGTTACACGAATTGCACAAAATGCATCCAGCGCAGGTACTAGCCTGTCCAATGAGACAGTTACTAGTATTTAGTTTTGGGTATAGATATACGCATGAACAAAGGCGTAAGTAGGACACACACCCCATCCTCTGCATGTCTATGGTGTTGTTAATGAAATACTGTGCCACATGGTGCTCCCACAAAAGGCAGGGTGATTTCAAATCCAAGCATGATTACAGCATCATAATTACTTCTGTAATCAAGCAGGAAGCTCAAGGTCATCTCAAGTATTCTTCACTGCTCACTCCTTGCATCTAATTATTCACTCAATCTTACCATTTTTGTTGCCAAAATGGTTCTTCATTCAAAACCTTGTATGCCTGTGTCATTTTCACTGTTCCTTGCTCAAATTTCGAACCCAATTTTTTTTATCCCAGGCTCTCCTGTGTCTTATTAATGGGTCTCCTCTAGACTTTCTCCATTGTAATTCAATTTTCAAACAAGCTGTTTTGAAATAGCTCTAATTCCCACAAATCTTTGCTTGTTCCATGTCATCCACTGAAGAGAGAGGAATTGTTTGTTTTGGCTGTACCCATCATCCACATTTTGCCTCTGGTCGCCTTTAGCTTAGATGCTCCACTGGGGGTGGCATGTCTTCCTGAGGCACTATTTTAGTGGTCACAATTTTGAAAAGTCAGCTGGGCGTGGTGGCGCACGCCTGTAATCCCAGCACTCATGAGGCTGGGGCAAGAGGATCAGTGTGAGTTCGAGACCAGCCTGGGCTACAAAAGTGAGCTCCAGGCCAGCCTCAACTGCATAGTGAGACCCTGTCTCAAAAAGACAATATATATATATATGTATATATATATTTTTTTTTTTTTTTTTTTTGAAAAGTGATTCTACTACTAGAATTCATTATGTACAGGGCAAGGACACTGTTTAATATCTGTGGTACACAGGGTCACAGGCTACAACCATCGCATACTGGGCCCCAAATGTCAGCGGTGTCAGTGTTCAAAAAACCTGCGTTAAAGCTGAAGTCACAGTTATGAGGGATAATCAAAAGCCTCAGCAAGCTCAGAAACAGAAAAATGAACTGCTCATCTGCTATTGCTTGTCCATAGACAGGTAGCTGGGGAGCGGGGAAGCAGGTTGGACTACAGGCCAGGATGAGAGGCTTGAGAAGGAGGATGTTGATGTTTTTATCATGCGCTGCACTTGTAGAATGCGAGTATCATTGATAACCAGACTGCATTGGATAGATGGGGGTCAGATGCCTTGCTGGAGGACCCCGGTGGTCCAGATGAGAAGTACTCTGGTGTAAGACTCAAGGTGGGGATACGGGAAAGGCAAGAAACGTTGCCTTTCTTATGCGAATGTCCACTTCTCTTTTCCGTTAGGTAGTTGTTGTACACATGCTAATTATCCCTCCTAAAACCATGAACACCAATTTGTAATGAGTAAATGCAAAAAGTAAATCAATAAATGAAATACAACCAAAAAGAATTATTTCTGGAATTATAAACTTCTAAGAATATGAAATCAAATTAATTGAATTAACAAATTCTTGGGTAATGCCAATGGTAATACTAGCAATTATGATGGTTTAAGTTGACCTATAACCTTTATCCTAAACAATTTACTAAAAAGAAAATTCAAATTAAGTTTCTATAGTGATATAAGAAGTCATGTGATGCAGTCTTTCCTAGTGCTATTTTAAGATGAAGTATAAATCGCTAAAGTTTTAAATGTAATGCAGTGAAAAGTTTTGTAATTCATTTATTTCTTTATTTTGCAATAAGCTGCCAAATGTAAGATAGTTTCAAGAAAGAATTTCAAGATAAGATTTATTTATGAAGATATAAACAAATTCAGGCTCAATATGAGACTAAGCAAGCTGAATTTCTTAGTTTGCTGTGGCTGATTTATGCTTGCATTAGGACTTCTGTGAGGTGACGTGTATAATTAATCACTAATATTATTATTAATATCTCTTAATATAGAAGATGGATCATTGTGTATCTAAATTTCACCCTACCTTGACTGTTACCTAATTAAAAATCTGAAACCAACAGTCAGGAAGAAAAATTAATGGGCTAAAATTTAGTTTAAATCTTAGTTCACAAAGAGATCTGAAAAATAATTGCATATTTTTCCATGAAGAATACCTGTTAAAGTAAATCCGTTGCAGCACCAATTCGTTTGTTCCACAGATCGAGCGAAAGTCTGTTCCATATTAACGTGTTCATTTTATCTCAAGTGGTCTATAAGATCATTAGAGAAAATGCAGGTTTGGACCAGTGAAGATAAAAGTGTAAATCACAGGCTGAACTAAAGAATTTATTTTTAACCTCATGGAGGATTACACTTTAATGAGACACTACTCCCTATCTCCAAGGAAAGGAAAAAGGTCGGAGCAGAAAAAAATTTAATGTGGTTACTAACTCAATTAACTCAATATTTTTAGAGCCTGCTTCCTAAATGACCTCAGCTACCATTAAAGATAGAGATGTCAGTGCTCAAAATGATAAAGAACTTATGCGATGTCACCATGGGGTGGCCTAACTAAAACTAAGGAATATGTATAGTGAGCTACATAGCTGTTCAAACGTGAATACGTGCCTGCATCTGGCTTTCTTCCTTTGACCTTCACTGCAACAGAGACATCAGACAGACCAGGAGGTTCCACCCCGATTTTACAGAGTAGGAAACGAATCATTCTTTTTTTCTTGTTTCAGAACTTTTGCTTGTTTATTTATTTATTTGTATGGCCGGCTCAGCCTGCCCTGAGGGCAGGGCTAGCGCAGCATGTGGTGCCTGGGATCGAACCATGGTCCCTGCAGCCGCCTAAGCTTTCCTAAGCAGGCTCTTTAGACCATTGAGCCATCCTGCTGGGCCAAGGAAACTAATCATTTAGAATGGATTTAGAATGGACACATGATCTCTTCATGGTTCCACTCAGTTAAATACCTTTCCCAGGCATCACCTTATCTATAGTTTTTTTTTTTTTTTTTTTTTTTTTTTTTTTTTTTTTTTTTTTTTTTTTTTTTTTTTTTTTTTTTTTTTTTTTTTTTTTTTTTTTTTTTTTTTTTTTTTTTTTTTTTTTTTTTTTTTTTTTTTTTGGCATTAGATGACCATTACCTGTACACTAAAAATAAGACCTTAATGCTCACAAAGATAAAGGGAGTCACCCAAATTCATGGCTGTGATTGAAAATTATTTATTATTATTTTTTTTGTGTGTGTGATTGAAACTTAGGCACATGTGCTCTGAACACACATTCTAAGAGTCTGTTACTAGAGAAATGCAGCTGCCTTGCCAGTGGATCCCAAGTTTGTAAGACTATCAGACTTTCACCAAGACATTTGAAACTCCAATATAAAGAATGAACAAAAGAACACTTCATACTGAAACTTCAGTTTCTGCACGGAATGGTGACAGACTTTTCTGTTGGCTCGGCTATCTTTTCAAGGGTCCTAAATCTTATTGTGTGGATAACTGCTGACTGTACTTAGCATACCCTCATGGGGAAACTGACAAATCTAAATCAGTAGATATTTCAAAGGGAAGGAGACCGTAAACATGCAAAAGAAAAGGCCAGGGAACTGTTTTCTGGAACTGTAAGGCCTCTGGAAGCGATTAAAGGATATCATTTATCCTTTTAAATATGACTCTGTCCCTTTAAACGTGATCATAATGACTTATGACTCCAGCGACCCTTCTTGATGACTGCCTGTTGCCATTCACTATCACCATGGAAACAGCACTGTTACCAGCTGTGTGTTTGGTGATGGGGCGGAGGCAGTGCTGTTGGCTGGGGACAAGAGTGTAGCACATGCGCGACTCTGAAAATCCAGAAGTTTTATTGCATGAGGGGAGAAAGGATGATGCTAAGGCTGTCACCACCCCTCAGCAGGCCCCTAGGGAGGGTGTCATCCAGTGGCGAACACCAGGTCAGATGGTCCCAGTGCCTTTTTGTCTCTCTGGAACCAACATAAAATGAGATGAGAAACACTCCTGTCTGGAACATCATCCACGGGGAAGCAGAAACCGTGAGAGGCGCACACTGCATGCAGATTGCATTAACGTGGTTTCTCATGGAGACTCTTTGAGGCTGCGGGCCTGTCTTCTTGGCTGCCTCATTTGAAGCTTCCAGTGTATGAAAACTTCCAAGGGTAGGGCTGGGAAGATAGCTCAGTGGTATAAGCGTTTGCCTGGCAAACACAAGGTCCTGAGTTCAATCCCCAGTACCAATAAATACATAAAATAATTGCATTTAAAAACTTCCAAGGGCGACCTGCAGAATGGGGCCAGGCTGTCCCTACTCACTCTACCTTCACCCATCTCTTTCGTCCTCCTAGCTGGATTTTCTCCTTCTCTTTTCTGTTTTTCTACATATGCCCCTAGGCTTTTCACACCCTTCTCCTTTCCCTTTCCCCCTTTCAGATCTAATCAATGATCCTAAGGAGTGATACCATGAAGGGAAGGGGAGCCACTGCAATCTGTGTCAACTGTTTACAATTATACACAAGAAAAATGACATCAACATGTTCTTGGGAGCTTCCCAAAGTCACACAGAGAACTCTTGGCAGGGTCAGTAATGAATCTCAGGCTTTCAAGTTCCCATTCCAGTGCTGCTTTTGATACAGGGTAGCTCTCTGCCATATTTCCCCGTTCACTTTGTGGGGTAATTCTCTCGTTACATAGAGGTACACTCAAATCTCCACTCTTGGGTCCAGTTATTACCTAGGGCCGTATCATCCTTGTTTTCTTGGTGTGTACCTCTCTATGGGTCTTTGTTTGCTTCAAAGACAGTAGAGGATTTCTTCTTATAGGACACCCTGGGGCTGAAGCAGCAGAAAGAAGGTGGTTTCATTATCTTCCACTTTGCTTAGGGTGAGCATTAAATTCCCTAGACATGAAAAGTCTCAAGATGGTTATACGCAAGAGTGTTAGGAAAATCAGACTATGGTCGCTCTGCAGTGCTAAACTTGCTGGGGCTGCAGGTTGCCGGGGAATAGAAGGAAGGATATCTTGTTGGACTTTGTTGCAAAAGTGTGTCATGTGACTTTCATTTGTTCAGCAAGGGGACTTTTGCACCCGGCCTCACACACTTAGGCTCTGTGTACGCTGGAGGGTGCCCACAATCAGTACCTGAGGTTACATGGAGAAATGATGGCCTATAAATATACACTGGGTGGGGCTGGGGAGATAGCTCCAAGGCACAAGTGCCTGCTAGGCAAGTGCAAGGTTGTGAGTTTGAACCCCAGTCCTGCAAAATAAATAAATAAATAAATAAATAAATAAATATACACAGGGCTTGGATACTGCTGACCTGAACTGCAGTACAATGATGAAATTGTTTTACTTCTTTTCTTTTCTGTTAGTTTTGTTTGTAGTGCATTATTTTACAGTTACCTTGAAGAGTGGCTAATGTCTACAATAGGATTTTTTAAAAAATGAATCCCTTTCCCTTTCCCACCCACCCCTTGCTTCTGCTTCTATGTCCTTCTCATTTTCTCTCTTCTTGTTGTCATTATTCTTAGCTCATGATTATAGCATACGACATTTACATTTCTTGAGAATATTATGAGACTAAGCAAAGCTCATGTTAATGTTTCTTATTTTCCTTTCCCCTCCCCCTCCTTTCCATTTGCAAGAAATTTACTCCCTTGTTTCCTTCTACCCATCCTTTCTTGTGTTCTTTATTTACTCAAGAGAGAGATTGTATACCTGACTTACTTTATCCAACATTATATATTTTAGATGCACTATTTAACTATGGAGATCTTGTATTTATCCTTCTTTCTAAGTGTGCAGCATTCTGTTATGTATGATAATGGTTTGCTTTATTTATCCATTCTTCAGCTGATTGACACATAGGTTGCTCGCAGAACATAGCTACTATTATTTGTGCTGTTATGAACATTGCATGTATCACTGTAGGGCAATGTCTTTAGCTTGCTGGGAAAGATACCTAGAAGGGGAATAACCTGGGTCGTATGGAATGTCTAACTTTAGTTCTTTGAGATGTCTCCATTCAAATTTCCATAATGATTGCAATAGTTGGCATTCCCACCAACAATATTACAGGGTTTCTCTTTCATTGTAGCCAGTCCAGCACACGTTATTGCTTGGCCATGTGATGACAGCCTTCATTTCTAGTGCAACACTGCATCATAGCATTGTTTCAGAAGATATGGTCTCAGCTAGCTGGACCACACTGTGAAGAAATCCTGTTGACAGCGTTGTGATCTCACTCCTTTATAGCTGATCCACTTTCAGATATGAAAATGGTCTACAAGTTCATGTTTAATTTTTTAGTCGTAATCACCTCAACTTCAGTCTGTTGTCAAGCTATTTCTTTATCACCTCTTCAGTATGGCCAGTGCTGGCTCCAAGTTCCAGTCAAGGTTTCCCAAGGGTGTTCTGTAAAGCAATGGAAAGCAATCTGGGTATATCAGGGCATGCCTATAAGCTTAGCACAACAGGACATTGAGGCAGAAGATTGTTAGAGTTCAGCTAAGGCAGTTTAGTAACATAGTAAAACAATGTCACAAAATAAAAATAAAAATTGGAAAAGATTTAGGAATGTAGCTCAGTATGAGTTCTAGAAAAGTTGGTGTGAAAAACTCAGGCTCAAGCCCCAGTCCTGGAAACAGACAAACAAACAAACAAGCAAATAACAAACAAATAGTAAATGCTTGCACTTTGAGGCCTACCCACACTGATCAATTTTTTTAAAAAAGGCCTACCCACCCTGATCAATATAAACACACACAGGATATTGAGGATGACTGTACTAATTTATATTGGCTTCTTTTGGAAGGGAGTAGTTTATGCTTAAAATTTTATTTTGTCCAAATTCACATGCTTATATATAGTAATGGGAGGAACTACTTTGAAGACAATGCATATTATGACAGCCATTGCATCATTTCTAATGTCTTATCTATTCCTTCTATTCTCTTTAAAATTAAATTTAAAAGTCTTAGACAATAAATAAATGAATGACTATTACTGTGTTTTAATAATTGTTTACCTGTACACGCTGAAAATTTTCATTCAATTTTTCCATGTCAACATATTTTTTAAATTTGTTTTTCTAACTTGACTTATGGGGAAAAGAGAAGTAGAAATGATTTTGCCCTAAGTCCATAATTTTCATGTTCTTATCCTGAGAGCACAGAGTTGTAAGAGCTGTCTGGGGCTTGGTCCACCTTTTGTACAACTGATCACTCCTCTGATTTAATATCTTGCATCTGGAGAGCAGGACAGAGTTTCCGTCATGCTAGCTGCGGAAAGTCAGCTGTGTTCTTCCCCTGGCTGGTCAGCACTCCTGAGGCCAGCAGGAATGGGGATAGGAGACAGTTGCTCCCTCCAAGTTTTTCAATACTTACACTCTTCGTGTAAACTGGCCAATCCAGCCAGTTGTTTCTCACTTGAGGTCTTTCAAGGTCTTTCTTCAGCTGACAGGTCCGTGTGTATGTGTTTGTGTTTGTGTGTGTGTGTGTGTGTGTGTGTGTGTGTGTGTGTGTGTGTGTAGGGTCTCACTACTCAGCTCCAACTCAGTGATCCTCCTGTTTTCTGCCTGCCAGTGCTGGGATTTACAGGCATGTGCCACCACACCTGGACTCCATTTGCAAGTTGGTTGGAAGTTCTGGAAAACTCTGTTCTCCCGGTTTACCTCTCAAACAATGATCGGTGGGAACTGACAGTGAGTCCTCATTCCTCACAGGTAGGACTGATATCTGTTTCACACTGTCCTCGTGCCTGCCCAGGAAAGATTTAGATTTGTCTGTCTTCAGAGATGACTTCTCAGTAATTCATTCTTTAATGGCTGCCTTTCCTATGCTTGCTTCCCTTTTTCACACAGTGAATAAAATTATTTCCCCTCATAAATCACTTGAATTTGCATCACTGTTTCAAGGCCTGCTTCTTGGGGAGGTAAAATCAAAGACATGGTTATAAAGAGCCCCTGTGTCAGCCTATGGGACACATGATAGGAGCTTTGGAAGTCTTGAAAAGGTTAGAAGACGATGTTGGCTTCAAATGTTTGAGATTTGTCACTCAAAGAATAGATTTGATTTACACTCATGGTAATGTAGGAGGTAGAATTAGGATGAGCAATTGAATATTAGAAAAAGGAGCAGCTTGGAAAAGGGAGAAGGGTTATTAATCATATTTATCATGAATTAGATTGGTCTACCTCACAAGCCAGTAATACATCCAAATGAAAATGTCTGGTGACTTCTTAATAGGGATATTAAATAGTATCCAATCATATGACTAGTGTTAAACTGTCATATACTTTAAGATTCATTCACATTCATACATTCTTTGGTCGTTTTGCATGGTGAAACATTTCACATTTATTTTCCAGCAGACAGACAGTGTCAGCAGGTAGAACGCCAAGGCTTTTCTCTAGAGCACGCACTATACAACCACAAGGCACTCTTACTTCTACACTGAGTAAAACATTGGGTGTTTCTGTAATAATACACATATAATAGAGTAACCAGATACTGTTATTGTGTTGTCTTACAATTCCAGAAAGAAGGCATAATTTGGAAAAATCAGTTTTTTGTATTCTAAACTCAAGTGCAGTAACAGAAAAAAAAAAAAAAAAAAGAAGAGCACTCTTGAATCATATTTCAATAACAAGCTTTAATAGTGGAGGAGCCTTTGCCATGCAGTTAGGTTTTTCCTCTTCTTTCATTAAAATGAAACAGCAATCTTTCATTATCTGCTCAATATTATTCCACGTACAAACGGGGATTTAAAAAACAGAATTAAGACAGCTTGAACATCAGCTGCCCCTACAAATATGTCAGCTCGTAGGTTTAAGGCAGAGCCTGGAATACTTCAGTGGTCATAAAGTAGGAAAATAGAGACCATGGCTACAAAAACAAACAAAAATAAATGAGGTAGATGGGTTAAAACTCTCACACCTAAGAGCTGCCTTTTCAAATTTCATAGCCTTCCTGCAAACCAAACAAGATGAGAAGTATCTTCATTATTACTTTGCTGAGGCTTCACCAAGGAAATTAAAGGGACAAAACGAACGAACACATGGACATGTGATACAATAGTTTGGTCTTCAGTGAGTTTAGCAATGAAAAAGAAATAAAAGAAAGCATGTCATGAAAATGGAGCGAGTCCTGGCAAATCCCACCTCACCTGAGAATTGCAGTCCTGGCACTTAGCTCTCTTGGTGCAGAGAAAAGGAAGAGAAGCACAAATTGTGGGGAGCAATTTAGCATCCTCAGAGCTCCAGAGGAACTGCATATATGTATGCAGTTATGTATGTACGTATGTATATACGTATGCATTTTAGTAGAAAAAAGGAAGAACAAAATTTCATAGTAAGATAACAGGAAAATGACAATAGTTCATAAATTGCATGTTGCATTGTTATCTTTAAAGAACTTACTCAGGGTAAAAGATAGATGCATAAAAATTCTCCAGTCAGTGTTAGCACAAATCTTTCCTTTTTTATGAGCTGAAACACTAATAACATAACTGACTCGCATTTTCCCCCTATTCCCTTCCTTTCTCCCACCCTAATTCCTTTTTCTTTTAAACAGTTTCTCCTCATTTCACAGTATCTTTCCATACTACGGTGGTAACATGATGTCTATGCACTGAGTCTCATTTATTTCACCAGGCTGTGTTTGAATGAGCAGCGGCACACAGACCAGCTCCATACAGACTAGAACCTGTGGACTCCAGGGCGTCTACTCAAGGTCGTAAGGCCCTACAGCTCTAAGGTGTGACTCTGAGCTTTCACATGGCCATCTGCATTCCTTTTCCGTGGGAGGCTGCCTTGAGCTTAGCTCACAGTGATCTTGTTTTCCACCGGGAAATGAGGGAATTCATGTTTGCCAACACTGACAGTAACATCTGTTTTTCTGCATCGGCACTGACCCCAGACTGAAATCTGTCCATCTTGGAAAGAACAGCTACACCCAGAGGATCTGGCCTTCCAGGGCATGGGAAAGGAGAGGGTCCCACTCTTCGGAATTACCAAGATTGGTCTTCACGGACAGGCTGTCCTTAAGACCAGTTCTACCCTTGCTAAGGACAACGTGATCTCCTTGGGAAACACTACTCAGTCTCTGTGGGTACCCTGGAGACACACACTGCTCTTCGCTGGCGACTTCCTTCCACTGTGAACAGACTTATGGTTGGCCCTGTATTTCACATTCTGGACCTTCAGGCTGCCTTTGATGGTAAATGCTTGTCCATAGTATGTTGCACATAAAAAGCTTCTCTCCAGTGCCACGGTCAAAGAGAAGTTCTTTCTGCACCATGTGCAATGGTGTCACGTGGCTTTCTGATGGGGCTGGGCGTCTAACAAGGGTGGCATGCCCGGGGACATGGTGAAGGGTTCTACAACTGTGCTGGGAACTTCAGCTTTGACATAGGTAGGCTGTGCTCAGATAAATGCTGAAGAGGGGAAACTAGTATGCCTTCTATCTCAGTGTGGCTATTTTAAGAGGTCTCAGCTTTTACCCCAGTATTGAGATGGTAGCTTGATGCTTCCGCTTGATTATTGCTTGGGGATAGGACCTGGATAGAAGGACTACTTTGGGCTTTGGCTCTCATATTCGCATTGGCCTATGTCTGAGGAGTCACTGTGGGTCAGCCCATTGTTCCCCACTCAGCTGTTGCCTCTGCACCCTGGTGCTGCAGGGGCCCAAGTGGTTGGACTCACCTTTCCAGGCATAGTGGGAAACTCATCCCAGAGAATCCCAGACAAGTCAAAGACACATGGGTGCTGGGAAGCTGTGTGAGTACCTTCAGTGATCCCTGCGGAATCTGGAACTAATTTAATCCCAGATGCTTTCAATAACATGATCACAGCACATGATCACAGGTTGCTGCTGTCCTCCACAACCATATTGGACTGGAGACTCATAAAGTTATAGGGACTCTGCAGCAGGGGCATGCTGGAGATCTGGCTGCCCATGTGCGTGCCAAGATGTTGCCCCTGCATGACCGTATTGGTGATCTTCAGGCAGATGGGGCATGAATGCTACAACTTCATGGATGAGTTGGTTTGTTGGACCCCAACGTGTCTTCTTCTTGCCTTTGGTGGAAAAAGCCCAGCCACAGATCTTACACTGGAAAGGCCACTTCCTGGTGTGGCAGTGATAATGCCTCAAAGGAGCTGAGGCAATGTAAGACTCACTGGAATCCCTGGTGGTCTTGTCCGTGTTCTCTATGAGATGATGCAATTTTATTGGCTCAGGGGCTGCTCCCGTGGAAGCCAGCAACCCTTGGAGAATCATGGTTGGGTTCACCCCAGGTTGTATGTATCTATCCTCCCTTTCTGGGGAAGGGTCAGGCTTCAGTTCATTAGGCAGCAGGCCACCATGGCATCCTTGGGGTTAGTCCTTGGGGGACATGTTGATGTAACCTATGATAGGGGACCCTTTTATAAGAACAGGTTCACTCTCTGAGGGGAGGCTCAATTCATCTATGGGGACAGTGACAAGACTGCCTGGATTATGCCACTATCTGCCACCATTTTATCCTGCAAGTCAGCACACAGTAGGTGGTTTGCCTTGAACTGACGGCTGTGGTGGAAGTGCACCTTGAAGTTGCCTTTAGTAGCGAAGCAATGCCCATAAGCAGAGCAGCAAAGGGTTTCTCTCCAGTATAGGAGAAGAGGGGCATCTGGAAGGAGCTTTTAGTCCCCCAAACCTTGCTGCAGTGTTTGCATTTGTACTCATAGTGGATCATCTCATTTTTGAGTTGGATATCCGCTATGGATATATTGGGTGGCCTTTCTTTCCCTTTTTTGAGTGGGTTTCATGTCACAAGGGAGAAAGGGCTCTGAAAGACTATAGCAGCCAGGATCTGAGGTAGCAATTCTGCAAGGTAAGTGTTATGGTTTGTGTATAGCTGTCCCCACAAAGCCTCATACAGCCTCAGACAGGTGGCTTCTGGAATTTATGATTGGTCTGCTGAGACACAGAACTGCCCAAGGTCTTCAGGTTGTCAGGACCCTTAGCATTTGAGTGCAGGGTATATGTGGCCCACAGGTGCCCCTGGATGTGGACCTGCTCTACTGGCTGGATCTGCTGCAGCTACTGTTGCAGTAGACACAAGATCTGCTGGTGCCGATGGGTGTGGAAGTGAGCACAGGAGCGGGAGCAGCTAAGGTGCACTGCTGCACACTTCCTGGTCACCTGCACTGCTGGGCCCACCTCTGCAAGCTCTACTGCTGCAGAGGCTGCTGGCCCTGGTCCTCCTCGGAGTTGATGTCTGTTCTAAGCATCTGAGAAAAACAAAAATCTCACCATCGAGCATTGATGCATCACAGACACAGTCGTTTAGTTGGGATGACAGAATTGAGGAAATTGTTCATTATCCAGTCCATCACAGCTGTTTTCACAGGAGAGCCTCCCAAGGGCTCGGAAATTGTTGATGTGGAGAAGAGTGACTCACAGCCCAGTCTGACACATCTTCATACTTACAGAGAAATTCACCCAGAGTTAGACAACCATAATCTCCCCCAGGAAAAAACTAGGGCACAATGATCTGGCTTTGTGGTGACTTTCTGTTTTTTCTTTTTTTTTCAGAGAGAATACTCTAAGCAAAAATAAATATTTTATTGCTTTCAAAATAATGTTAAGCATTCATTGAGTATATTTCTCCAGTTATCGCTATAGGTTTCTAATCTTTGTTATGTGAGTAAATCTTGTTAGTATGGGGACTCCCTAGAGAGGCTCATCTGACCTGAGCCCCTGGTTAATGGGGGCTTGCTTCTGTAAGAGAGAATGCAATTTTAAAATTTCACTTGGAACATGGCAAGGGTGATGGTGATCAAGGGTCTCCATAAAGGACCAGAGTGAGAATAACTCATGTGGAATCTTTTTTTTTTTTTTTTAAGAATTATTTATTTATTGTTTCAGAACCTTTGTTTGTTTATTCACTCATTTTTATGGCCAGCTCAGCCCACCCTGAGGGCAGGGCTAGCATAGCACATGGTGCCGGGGATCGAACCGCAGTCCCTGAAGCCACCCAAGCTTTCCCAAGCAGGCACTTTAGACCACTGAGCCATCTCGCTTGACACCCCATGTGGAATCTTAAGCATTGGAGTTCGAGCATTTTCCAAGAATGTCAGAGTAAACGCGGGTGTGTCAGCGTTGAGGGGTCGCTCAGAGGTCCTCATCGTTGAGGCACCAGCATTGTCTGAGCCGCGTCCAGGCTTCGCTGAGCAGCAACAGGCAAATCAGTGCCCTCACTGCAGTTTGTTTTGCCATCTTTAAGGGAAGAGCTTGCCCCACTCATTACTAAGCTCTCTTCGGATTCAAAATTGTGCAAGATGGAATGCCACAAGAGACTGTTATACTTCTTCAAAATATTGTTCTGTATATTAGCTCAATGTTACCCACATAATTCAGTGTTACACACATAGCAACTATATGAACACGTACATGCACATAAATAGCTATGTTTATACGTGGATGAATATTTGTGTTCTTATAAATACGTATGCAAAACCAATCATGTGCACATGTATGTATTAGGTATGGATATAGATTTTGGTTTATGTTTGTCAGTATCTGTATATGTCTATGTAGATAGTTATGTGTCTCTGTGTGTACAGTAAGGAAGAAAAAAATATAAAGTAAAAACAAGGTAGATACAGGGAAAAGAGTAGCTCAGCTTTATAGAGGAGGGAGGTTTCCAGAAGTAAGTAGTATTCTCTAAACTGACTAAAAAATATGAAATATCTTTTCCATTGACGGTGATGGGATGTCTGTGGATATATTAATAGCACAGACAAAAATATCTGAAAATGAATACATATATATATATATGTGTGTGTGTGTGTGTGTGTGTGTGTGTGTGTGTGTAACAACCCTTTAAGACTATTAAAAGTATTGTAGCAGCAATGGCAAGAGATTGTATGGTTCAGTAGAAGACAATTTTAGAATTCTCAGTGTTTCAATAATCTACTTTTGCTTAATGCCTATTTTATGCAAATTCAAGGAATAGCAGGGAATTTGAAAAGTAAATAAGGTATATTAGGAAAATAAGTCCTAGAAAAAAGAAAGCTGATGTAGTTTCTGGTTTTAGGAAGCTGACAGCATGCTAAAGAATGCATTTTTTTAAGAAAAGGTTTAATTATTAACGTGTGTACTTCACAGGACTAGAGAAATAGCTCAGTGGACCAAGTGCCTGCCTGGCAAGCACAAGGATGTGAGCTCAAATCTCAGTTCCACATGCCATGCAGACCCTAAGCCATGCAGGCCACCAAAACCAGGTGTGGCAGAACCCACCTGTAATCCCAGCTCTTGGGAGGCTGAGACAAGAGGATCACTAGGAGTCTGAGCTGTGTAGCAAGATCCTGTACCAAATAAGTAAATAAATAAATAAAATTTAAAAACTAAAAATGTGTACTGCAAGACTACAATCAAGGTAAAAATAAGGGGCAGCAGAGGAGGTAACAGGCAAACAGCAGGTAAGTAATGCTTGCCAGTGAGCAGCAGAGGCTGCTGGGTGAGTGCAGGGGACACCAGAAGTTGGTATTCATGGACACGAAGTGAGAGACAGAGAGTGGCCACAGAGAGCGTAGAAATGCTGGTCTGAGAAATGAAAGCACTGTGTCTAAGATACTGGAGCTAGCCATATGCTCGGCAGAGAAGTGCTGTGATCCTAGGCGTTTGCATCTGCTGGAGGCTACGGTGGAGGAAAGCACACTAAAAATAGGGAGAGAAAAGCTGTTCACTGTCCTACAGATGAAAAAAGTGAAGTTTAGAACGCAAGTAAAACGTGAGGATGGAGAGAAGAGGGCTGTTTGAGATTGCTGTGGCCACTGTAACAAATCACCACTAACTTCAGGGTTTAAAATGGCATAGCGCACCCTTTCACAGTTTCGGAGGACAGTTTAAAGTCAAGTTGTAGCCAGGCAGGGTGACACATGCCTCTCGTCCCAGCGCTCTGGAGCCTGAAACAGGAGGATCGCCATGAGTTTGACACTAGCCTGAGCTACAAAGTGAGCTCAAGGCCAGCCTGACTGAAGAGCAAGACTCTGCCTCAAACAAAACAGAATGATAGCTCAGCAGACTAAAGCACCTGCTTAGAGTACGGCAGCCTGGGTTTGATCTCCGGCGTGTGTGCTTGTCCTGCCCCTGGGGCTCGCTGAGACAATGATTAAGACTGAACATGGTGGTGCACGTTTATAATCCCAGCACTTGGGAGGCTGAAAACAGGAGAATTGCTGTGAGTCCAATCTATGTAGTAAGACCCTGTACACCTTGTCCTAAATTCTCAAAACAAAACAAAACAAAACAACAACAACAACAACAAAAAAGGTGTTAAAAGGATTATCTAGAATACTGCCTATCTTAAATTTGGTTGTCTTTGACTTGACTCATGTAATCCTTTTCTTTGCCTTTGTATTCATACAATGTTGTCTTCTGTGTATCCTAAATCTTCTTATGACTTTCTCTTTATAGTAACTTGGTCTACAGGATTGTCTTCTTATCTCAAGATATATAACTTAATCATATTTGCAAAGACCTCTTGCCAAATAAACGCATTTTTATAAATTTTAGAAATTGTGATATTGATGTATCTTTAGAGATATATATCATTTGGCCTCTTTGTGTGTATGTGTCTGTATATATATATATATATATATATATATATATATATATATATATGGTATTTATATAGTAGGTACACATGGTATGTATTAGTAATATCAAGAACAATCCCTGAAAAAAATGAATCTATTAGGTAGCTATCTATCTGACATTACTGAGAGCATAAGCATGCTACCAATAGAAAATATTAAAAGAAGTATAGGTTCTAAGCTATCTTATTTGTTTACTTTCTTATTTCATTTTAATTTGAAGAGTGAAAACAGAAGGAAAAAAAAAATACAAAAAAGGACAGAACCAGAGTAACGTACAACAATACATAC
>PVJA010013947.1:27302-48585 GCA_004027025.1 Myocastor coypus | reverse complement strand
GCTCTCTCTCTCTCTCTCTCTCTCTCTCTCTCTCTCTCTCTCTCTCTCTCTCTCTCTCTCTCTTCCTTCACTTTTCATAATTTAGAAACCTAGATTTTGTTGCTATAGGTTTTTACCTAGAGAATACAAAATAGTAAAAAAAATTAGAAATGATACAGAACTTCAGTCAACAAAATAATAGAAATTCCATAATGGTTGCCGTGTTACATAATGTTATTTTCAAATTAGTTGTTCAGAAGGAGAGGGAGGAGGATGTAGAAGAGGAGGAGGAGGGGGAAGAGGAGGAAGAGGAGGAGGGAGAAGAGAGGGAGGAAGAGGAGGAGGGGGAAGAGGAGGAAGAGGAAAGAAGAGTTACCAAAAAAGTTGTAAAACCCTAAAAACAACAAGAAAAGCTGTGAGCATCCACTGCTGCCCTCTGTGGACCTTCGGAAAGCAACAGTGCCGTCCCCAAGCCGCCGTGCGCCCGTACAGAAATGCGTCTCTCCCGTTCCTGTCTCTTCCCTCATCCCGGTTGTTCCTTCCCTTTGAACAGATCCTTTCCCCTTCACAGTATCTGTTGTGCCTTTCAGATTGTGCTTACTCTTTCAGGTTCTTACACTAGGGAAAATAAGACAACGTTTGTACACGCAGGTGTGATTTATTTCACTTATGATTACGGCCGCTAGTCGCATCTATTCCCCTATAAAGGCCTGGAGTTTAATCTTTTTTGTACAGCTGAATAATACAAGGGCTTTCTCCTGACTGGGGGAAAGTGAGGCGCTGGCCTGCTAAAATAACGGAAGGAAAAGCGTCTGGAGCATGCGTCGGGAGACCGTGTCCGCAGGGGGAGCAGTGCTGTGCGCCGTGTAAACTCCTGGAGAGATCTGACATTGTGTTTTCAAGCTATGGCGGAAGAGGAAGGGACGCTCTCGGGGACCCTGCTGTGAGGAGGAGTACGCTCCGTTACCGGACCCATGTGCCATGAGAGTTTAGAATGTGCTCATAAAATTACCCACTAAGAGAAACCGGGCCAGCTGTGGCCTCTACGTAGTGCAGTATTCACTGGTCAGCGTCTCCCTTTCTAGCCTGTTAAGTGTATTACGTGGCTTTTAAGTAACACTGTTATTACCTCTTTCAGTGAAAACTCTTATTTTAGGTGTTTGTCTCATTGAGTCTGTGGGGAAACCATTAATCGCTCTGATGGACTTTCAAGCTTGTCATGTGGTTGATGAAAGTTTAGTGACTTGGTCACTGCTATGGAGACAAGACAGAAACAATATCCTTGGTGACAGCAGTGTTTTGCTGCTACCCCAAGTTTTGAGTCTACTGACATTTCAGAAGGTCTAGAAAATGTTTCACTGGAGCTGGTAGGAAAAATATCTTTGGTCCTGGGATTCTTAAGCCTGCAGCTGGTCTCTCCGGATTCTAGTGGAAATCTCAATTCCATGTGTCGGTGTTTGAGTTTTATTTAAATGTAGTACCACAGGAGCTGGCCAGATAGCTCAGCGGATTAAAGCACCTGCTTAGGCCGACTCAAGGACCAAGGTTCCATCCCGGCTTGCCATGCGGGCTCCACCCCAGGGCACACTGAGACAGCGATTGAGACTGGGTGTGGCGGCTCACACCTGTAATCTCAGCACTTGGGAGGCTGAAAATGGGAGGATCACTGTGCGTCCGGTCCGTATAGTGAGCCCCTGGAGGCGCTGTACTAAATCCTGAATATGTACATGTGTGTAACCTCAGCTCCCACCACTGCCCAGGCACAGGCCTGCTCTGAATTGCTCGGGACCGGCGGTCTGCCTGTACTGGTGCAGTGTGCAAATGGAGCCCAGGCTGCTCATCCACCCATCGGACTTGTGCAGCAAGACCATGGTGCTGAGCACCTCATAGCAGAGGCCTGGCTACTACAGAGCCTTCTGCTAGGGCAGCGGTTCTCAGCCTGTGGATTTCAACCCCAGCAGGCGCTGAACGACCAAAACACAGGGGTCGCCTAAAACCATTGGAAAATGTTATTTATTTGGAATTACAGTTTTGAAGTAGCCACCAAAATTATTTTTTGGTTTGAGGTCACCGCAACATGAGGAACTGTATTGCAAGGTCACAGCATTAGAAAGGCTGAGAACCACTGCACTAGGGGAAATCAGGTCATCCTGCCTGCAAACAGCCAAGGAGCCCAGGGCCCAATGCTAGGCCCAGTGACAAAGGGGCAGGCACTCAGTGGCTGAGACTCGGAAGGAAGG
The DNA here is from genome assembly GCA_004027025.1 of Myocastor coypus. Taxonomy (NCBI): domain Eukaryota; kingdom Metazoa; phylum Chordata; class Mammalia; order Rodentia; family Myocastoridae; genus Myocastor; species Myocastor coypus. Next base: position 46,366 of record PVJA010013947.1, on the reverse strand, counting down.
TGCATCCAGGAGAGGCGGGCACAGGCCCCGGGTTCAGCCCCTCCATACACATCGGGGCTCGGCCTGTCAAGCCTGAGACCTGAGCAAGACACACGCCCTCCCTTGCCTCAGTTTCTTGATACGTGAAGAGCCAGGAGGGGTGTATGTGGGGGGGGTTCTCTAGAAGCAAAAGTTGACACTTTGCCTGTTTCCAATATGATTAAGCGTTTTACATTCTACAGTCAGGGAAAAGGAAAAAAGAACAGAAAACTTCGATTCTTAGGGAAACCCAAAATAATATCACCCTGAGTAACTGTTTCCCCAAATAACAATCTGGAGCAGCACGTGCGAGTGCCTTTACAAGTTCGCCTCGCTACGGCGGCTGCGCTGCTGCTGCCTGTACATAGCACAATCTCAGCGTGACCATCGCGTGCACAAATCTAAAGCTGTCACTCCCAACGCATCCACTCACCACCTGTGGTCGGCCGGGCCCTCGGCACGCTTTCGCCTGTGCCTGGCCTTCGTGCACCTGGCTCTGCAGCCCACGCTGTCTTCCCTCCCTGGATGTCCTACGGCAGCAGCGGAGAGTGGCACGCGTACCTCAGTGGGCTGTGTGTCACGGCAAGCTCCGGAGGCTGCCACTGCTGCTCCAGGCCTTCCCCCGACAGCTCTCGCCTCCTCGAGCTGTCGCCAGCAGTAGGGAGTGGCGTTCACCTAGCACTGAGCACACTACCAGGCCTTCAGAAGAAAAGACGCAGAAGAGATGGGGCAGTGACGTGGGGACGAGATTGGGCGGGTGAGTGGTGACACCGAGTCACCTTCTCAGAATAAAGGAGGGGCACGTGGGGGAGACACCTCGAGAATCTCCAGCTCAGTCACTCTGCAGGGCTTGCGCCCAGAGGCGGGACTAAGAGCTTTGTGCTGGGCGACATGGTGGCTGTGGCTGTGGTGAGAAGTCTTTTCTTTCGAAGCTGCCCCAAGGCTTGTTCTGAACTGCTCAGGGCTGACAGTCAGCCTTTTCTTGCGTGGGATCGCCTGCAAAGAGTAGGGATCACTGCTGGCGAGGGCATGATCGGCTGGAGCTGTCTGTGTCAGCCGAACTGTTCCCACTCTTCACACAGCTGCCTCTGCCCAGGTGCCTGTGAGGCCCTGCTGGGCTCTGGTCGGCACCCACCCGCTCCGAGCAGCAGGGACGAAGACGTGGCCCCGGGAGCACAGCGACACGTGCCATGGGGAGTCTGTGCATAGGCATCACACGTGTGTCTTCTTTTCATGTCAGTATACCTGGAGTGGCGTCTGACGGCACCCAGGGTGGCTAGAGAGAAGAAGGGCCTTACTTGGGAAATCAGCAGAAGGTGACTCAACCATTTCTGGCAATGCCCATCTGATGAAATACCACAGCACTGAAAATCTCCAAGAAGAAAGCCTTTAAAAACGGAGAGGGTCCCTCACATCATCACCCAAGCTGTGACTTTCTTAGGCCCCAGGGAGTGGCTCATCACTGACTCCGCAAGTTCCTTAGAAGTGTACATGCTGCCCTGGGGACAGCATTTACTTTTTGGAAGTGAGGTGGCAAGGCTTCAGTCAATTCTGCAAAGGTTTTATGATTTCCTGAATGACATCAAGTGACCTTGGAATCCAAAGGAAGATTTGTGCCAGGATTTGAAGATGAAAAACGGCTCGCAGAATCAGCATTCTCGGTGGACGTGACTTCTCATGACGATGAGCTGAATGCGCGTCCTCAAGGTGACAGTGGCTTCATCGGTGCTTTCCTTTAAAGTGCAGCACTGTTTAAAAGTAAAACTTACATATGGCAAGCAGATGCACACCTTTGTGCAGTGTCATGTGTTGTCAAAACAATGGTGAGCAGCCAAAGGCGTGGAGACTTGCTCTCTGTCTTGCGGGCTTTATCTATTTAGAAACAGAGCTTCACCACACCGCTCTGGCTGGCCTGGCACTCGCACCGGTTCTCCTGCCTCCGCCTCTTGCATGTTGGGATCTCAGTGTGCACCACCACGCCTCACCTTCGCTTTCTGCTTGTCTACTGCATGCATATACATTTGTGTATTATTTTATGGAAAAACAAAGCGAAATTTCAAAACAAAATAAGAAATAACAATAGTCAATATACTGTGCATTATTATCCTTAAAGTAATTACTCAGAGTATAAGACATGGACATAAAAAATTCTCCAAAGGATTTTAGCACAAACCTTTCTTTTCAATGAAATAACAGACACTAATAGCATGACTATTTTGTACTTTTTCTTTTTCTCTTCCTTTCTCCTTTTCCCCTCTAGTTTCTCCTTCCTTTTGAACTTCTCCCTATTTCACACTATTTTCCTTTTTGCCCCTTATTTACCTTTAATTTTTCTTGCACCAAGGAAACAATATGATTTACATATGAATCTGATTTCTTCCACTTGTGAGTATGGTCTCAAATTATATCCATTTACCTATTGATGTATCAAATTCACCCTTCTTTATGGCTCAGTAGTACTCCTTTGTATAAAAAGACCAATTTTTAAAAATCCATTTCTCTCTTGGTTTATGGGCATGTGGGTTGTTTCCAAGATTTAACTATTACAAAAAAAAAAAAAAGATTTAACTATTACCTATTATGCTGCTATGAACTTGAGCACACATATGTCACTGTGATATTTTATTTTATATATATATATATATATATATATATATATATATATATATAATTTTTAAAAATGTGAGCTGGGCATGGTGACGCATGCCTGTAATCTCAGCACTTGGGAGGCTGAGGTGATCAGTGTGAGTTCGAGACCAGCCTGGGCTACAAAAGTGAGCTCAAGGCCAGCCTGAACTGCACAGTGAGACCCTGTCTCAAAAAGACCAAAAAAAAAATGTATTACAGGGTGCACAGGGTCTCACTGCACAAATCGGACTCATAGTGATCCTTGTGTTTTCAGCCTCCAAGTGCTGGGATTACAGGCGCATGCCACCACGCCTAGTCTCAATCACCATCTCAGCGCACCCTGGCGGCGGGGCCTGCATGGCACCCTGGAGATTGAACCTCAGTCCCTGCATCTGCCTAAGCAGGTGCTTTAGTCCACTGAGCTATCTGGCCAGCCTTGTGGTATATTTTGAGTTCTCTCAGGAAGTTACTGGGACCTCCAATCTTAGTTTTGGAAGGAGTCACCACACTTATTTCCACAGTGGTTGCTCCACTCTACCAACAGTGGAGAAAGGTTAGTTTTTCCACACAACCCTTGTAGCATTTGTTATTGGTTGATTTCTTGATGATAGGCATTCTTTTTGTAGATGGAATCTCACTGTTGTTGAAATTTGCATTTCTCAAATGACCATGATATTTAACATTTTAACATGTTTGTCATTTGTATTTCTCCATGTAAGAGGTACATAATGACCTCAAACTGCCCATTTTTGGAGTGGGTCTTTGAACTTCAGGAATCTGACATTTTTTCAATTCTTTATATGTTCTAGATGTAAGTTCTTCATCTGAGGGACAACTGGCTAAAATCTTTTCCCATTCTACTGGTTGTCTTTTTATTCTGCTGGTGATATATTTTGTTATGCAAAAACTTTTCAATATGCGATCCAAGTTGTTAATTCTTTATAGTGTTTCCCATGCAATCTGGGTTTTGTTCATGAACTCTGCCTATACCTATGTCTTCAAGATTTCTACTTATGTTTTCTTTCAATAGATTTAATGTTTCCAATCTAGAAGACAACTTTGCAACTAAAAAGAATGAAAACGAAGATATCTAAAATCAGCAAGAAACCATGAAAAAAGTCAGTGTATCAACTACAATATGAAGCAAAGAAGAACATAAGATTGATTGGAGTCAGTGAGAAAGTCGGAGACAGCACAAAAATCCTGAAAAACTTCTTCAAAGAAATAATGGAAAAAAAAAAAAAAAAAGAAAAGAAATAATGGCAGAAAACTTCCCAAACATGGACAAAGAATTCAACATACAAATAAGTGAAGCATGTAGAACTCCAAATAGCCATGATCAAAATAAACCTACACCAAGACGTATAAAAACCAAGATTCCACCAATTCAGCACAAGAACATAGTATTAAAAGTGGCTAGAGGAAAGACACAAATCACAGAATCACAGTAGACTTCTCAAATAAATGCTCAAGTCAAGGAGAACCTAAAGTGAAATATTTCAAGCCCTAAAAGAAAACAACTTCTAATTCAGATTGATGTATCCTGCAAAACTATTTTTCAAAACCAGTGGAGAAATAAATTACTTCCATGATAAAGAACAACTGAAGAAATTCATGACCACCAAGCCAATTCTTCAGAACGTTCTGAAGGATATATCAGAGAGAGAGAATGAAGACCATAAGCACAAGAACGCCAACAGACAGAAACCAACAGGCAGGGCAAGCAATTAAACAGAGGGGAAAGACAGGGAACCAGCAATAGGAAAATAGCATGAAAAAGATAAGCCAAAGACATCAGCTATAACCATCAATGTAAATGATCTTAACTCATCAATCAAAAGGAAAACAGACTGGCAGAATGGAGCCAACCTTATGCTGCATTCAAAAAACAGATTTAATTGAAAAAGAAATTCATGGACTGCAAGTCAAAGTATAGAAAACAATACTCCACACAATAGGAACCCAGAGAAAAGTAGACACAGCTATTCTACTTGCAGACAATGGAAGCTTCAAGCCAAGACCAATCAAAAAGACAAAGGTCACTACATACTTGTTAAGGGAAATTTCCAAAAAAAGGGTATTGCAGTTTGTGTATAGGTGTCCCCCAAAGCCTCATGCAGTCTTGGGGCAGCTTCTGGAATTTGTAATTGATTACTGTGGGTGTGGGTGCTGCAACTCCCCTGGGGCAGGTGATTTGCATTTCAATGTAAGGAAGAGATTTGTTTATTATTTATTGATTGATTTATTGATTTTAATTACTATGGCCGGCTCAACCTGCCCTGAGGGTGCAGCTGGCACAGCATGTGGTGCTGGGGATAGAATCCTGGTCCTCACGGTTGCCTAAGCTTTCCTAAGCAGGCACTTTAGATCACTGAACCATCTCACTGGCCCAAGGAAAGAAGAGAAATTAGCTGCTTGAGCTGCTGCTATTCTCTCCCTTTGCTTTTGCTCACCACCATAAAAGGCTGTTTTCTGCCATGTGCCTCTCTGCCTTGGAGCCAGGTCAATATGGACTGAAACTTCCAGTAACTGTGAGCTAAATAAACCTTTCCTTTCCTAATTTTGAGTGTCAGGCATTTGTCCCAGCAACGAGAGAAGAGTAACTAAGACAAAGAGCAATCAAAAATATATATGCACTAAATACTAGTGTGCCCAATTACACAAACAAATGCTAACAGACACAGAACATTGAATAAGCATTTGTAAGGTGGGAACATTAACGCCCCACTCCCACAATTAGATAGATCCAAGTAGACACAAAATCAAAAAAAAAAAAAAAATCAGAATTAAACCAAATCTGTGAAAAAATGGATGCAGTAGATGTCTACAGAGGGTTCCACACCATAACATCAGAATATTCATTCTTCCCAGCTGCACATGGCATGGGCTCCAAAACAGACCACATATCAGCCATAAAACATGCTTAAGTAAGTGCAGAGGAACTGAAATTATCCCATGCATATTAGCCCCACCATAGTGCAATGAAACCGAAAGTCAATGGCAACAAAAACTGCATAAACACATGGAAATTAAACGATGCCCTCCTGAGCAGCCAGTGGGTTCCAGAGGAAATCAAAGAAGAAATTAAACAGTATCTACAATTAAATGATAATGCTGTACAGGGGCTGGGGAGATAGCTCCGAGGCACAAGTGCCTGCTGGGCAAGTGCAAGGTCGTGAGTTCGAACCCTGGTCCCACAAAAAAAATAAATAAATAAATAAATAAAATAAAAATGATAATGCCGTACAATATGTCAGAACTTATGGTAGACAATGAAAGCAGCCCTATGAGGGGAATTTATGGCAATAAATTCTCACATGGGGCAGACAGAATGAACTCAATTAAACAACCTAATGTCAATTCTCAAACTTCTAGAAAAAGAAGAATAAATTGAACCCAAAGCTCATATGATAGAGAAAATTATAAAGATAAGAGCAAAAATTAATTCAATGGAGACTAAGAAAACAATAGAATCAGTGAATCAAAGAATTGGTTCTTTAAAAGTTTAAAGAAAACTGATAAACCCCTATCTAACCCTACCAAAAAGAAGAAAGAGGGCCAGTGAGATAGCTCAGTAGACTAAGTATCTGCTTAGGCAAGTGCAGTGCAGGAAGCAGTTCGATCCCTGGCACCACATGCCTTGCTGGCCCCGCCCCCCAACACGCTGAGTCCTGGTGCGGTGGTGCACGCCTGTAATCCCAACGCTGGGGAGGCTGAGACAAGAGGATCGCTCTGCGTCCAAGCTACACAGTGAGACCCCGTACCAAAGGCAGAAGAAGGAAAAAGAGAGCAAGCGCTCAAGTGCAAGCAATTAAAAATGAAAAGGGGGAAATCACAGTGGATCCCGCAGAAGTTCAGAAAATTATTAACACCTACTTTGAGAACCTGTAGCCCAAGACAAGTCCTCTTCACTAAATGTAGCCCAGACAAGCTAAAGGGCTGGACACCCACATGCTGCCGTACTGGCAGAAGCGGTAGGACCTTCCAGAAGTGGGCCCAGTCTCCCTGCCATACACAGAATGTCTGAGGTGGGGACCGTGGCCCTGGCCCCTCCCCCCTTTCTGTCTCCTCTGTGGCATGAGGTAGCAGCTTCCACACCACAGGCTCGAGCTGTCTTCTGCCACGTGCACAAACTCAGCTTTTCTTCTTTTCAAATCATTAGCTTTGTTACAGACGTGAAAGCAGACTACCTGGCTACTTGACTTCAGAATACACCAGGTGCACAGTAATCAAAGCAGCGAGGGGACACGTAGACCAATGAGACAGGATGCGAAGCCTAGAAGTGAGCACGTGCATGTATGGCCAATTGATTTTCCAAAACTGTTGTCACAAACACACCGTGGAGAAAGAACAGTCTCCTCAGTAGAGGGCACTGCGAAAACTGGACAACCACATGCAGAAGAACAGCATTGAATTTAACCTTACATCGTGCAAAAATGCAACTGGAAATGGATTGAATACTTCCATGTGAGACCTGAAGACACAGAAAGCACAGTGGAAGAGGCTCTGTGGCACGGCTCTGAGCAACGATTTTTTTAACACCCCCCCCCCCAGTCACAAGCAATCAAAGTAGAAGTAGACGTGGGGCATTATGTCCAGCTAGCAAGCTCCTTCACAGAAATGAAACAATCAGCAGGGTTAAGAGACAAGGAATACAGTGGGACAAAATATCTGTAAACATTTGACAAAGAATTAACACCCCAAATATGCAAGGCACTCAACTCAACAGCAAAAAGCAGCTGGACATGGCAGTGCACGCCTGCACTCCACCACCTGGGAGGCTGAGGCAGGAGAGTACTGGGAGCTCAGGGCTGGCCTAGACTACATAGTGAGATTGTCTCAAAAGAAGAAGAAAGAATCTGTTTTTCACAATGAGCAAAATATTGAAATCAGTATTTCTGAAAAGAAGGCATACAAATGACAGTGAAAAACTTTAGCGTGACTAATTATCAGAAAAATGTAAATTAAGGATGCAATAAAATACTATTCATGGTTGTTAGATTGGGTACTGCCAAAAATACAGAAAAGTGGCTAATAGCCTCATTCCTCAGGCTTGTAATAAATTTTGTTCCTATTTAACAAAGAAAGTGAGAGATAGGGCTGAGGGTGTAGCTCAGCAGTACAGCACCTCCCTAACAAGTGCAAGAACCTGGCTTCAGGTCCTACTTGTAAAAAAGCAGAAAAGAAAAAAAGGCGAGAGACCGTAAGTGTTGGTGAGAACGTGGGTAGAGGGGTAAAGAGCACATAGACTAGAGCCATTCTGGAAAACAGCTGAGTTCAAGCAGAGGAGGTAGTTCAATGCCAGACAGCTGGCGTGGCATGCACGAGGCTGTGGGTCCCCTCAGTGGCACCGCAACGAGAGCAAAGTGTTGAGCAGAGTCATGGGACAACTGCACAATTCCCCTTCTGGATGTGCAGGCGAGGGCGTGGAAACGAGCGTGTGCGCGCCGAGTCTGAAGCCGTCTCCACTCACAGTAGCTAGGACAGGGTCAACCAAGGTGCCCGTCAGCCAACAGCATAGAAGTGGAGATCCAGTGGAAATCCAGTCTCTAAGAAGGAGGAATTCCTTCCACTAGCCACACAAAGGCGAACCTGGAGGACACTGTGAAGTGAGTCAGACAGACAGACATGGCTTGCCTCGGTCAGCTTTTCACCTGTGTCCAGATACATGGTGTACACAATTTGGGGTGTTTTGTTGTTATTGTTGTTGTTTGGCAGGACTGAGGTTTGAACTCACAACCTTGCACTTGCCAAGCAGGCACTTGTGCCATGGAGCTATCTCGCCAGCCCCCTGGTGTACACAATTTGAAGCAGAAAAGATTGGTTTTCTCTCCGTATCAGAGCATCAATCCAAGGTCCGCTGACTCCAGGTCAGGAATACTGACCTGGAAGGCTGTGGTGGAGGAGAGAGTCTTGCCCTGTGGTAGCTGGGATGCCCAGAGTAGCAAGGGACAGGCGAGACACAAACACTCCAGATTACACTCCAGTGACCCGCCTCCCACCAGGCCCCTTCTCCTGACCACACGTTCAGCTGTGGGCTCATCCTGATTAACAGATTGACAAGATCAGCACCCCAAAACCTAGTTTACTTCCAAAAGCTCCCCAATGCATGAGTCTTTAGGGGAACATTTTCTTTATCCAAACCACAATATACCACACAATCTCACTCATTTGTAAGAACCTAAAAAAAGGTAGGCTTACAGAAGTAAGCCTAGAGAGAATGGGTATGGGAATTGGGGATTTGGGGCTACAGATGTTGCTCAAAGGGTATAAAATTTTATTTCTATTGGAGGAATCGGTTCAAGAAATCTACTGTTAGTCAGGCATGGTGGCACACATCTCCAATCCCAGCACTATGGGAGGTTGAGGTAGAATTGCAAATTTGATCTCAGCCGGGACAACTTTTTTTTTTTAAAGGTTGGAAATGTAGCTCAGTGCAAAGGTCTTGGGCTCAATCCCCAGTCTCACACACACACACACACACACACACACACACCAAACAACGTGACTATAGTTAAAAATAATGCAAGCTTCCCCAGCTGCTCACGGGAATCACGGAATCAGCCTGGCCTTGGGACACAAGCCCTGGGTTCTTCTCCCCACCTTAGCACAGTGCACTGTGCGCTCTCAGATCAGATCTCTACACTCGCCAAGCCTAACTGTTTTCACCTGTAACACACGAGGCCTGAGCTGGTGTAGACAGTATCTAAGGTCCTTCCCGGCGTCAACACTTCATAATCTATGATCTTGTGTTCATCCAGTCGATCACAACGCCCTAAGGCCAGCCAGCAAACGGACTGTGAGAGAAAGCTTGCCAAGTGGCTCCCAGGCATCCGAGCTCTGGCTATGATCAGGCCGTGCGCGCTCTCCTCGCCTTTGGCATGGGCCCGGCCTGGCAACCTGCGCCTTTGAGAACACAGCAAGGACGACCAAGTGGCAATTTCACGACCCGTTGAGATTCTACAGTGCTACCTGAGGATGTCAGTCATGAGATAGTCCCAATGAGGCCTGACCCAGGCCTGGGCATGCCCTGGCCACCAGATTTTCTGAGCACCTGTCTACACAACTGGGGAGTTTAGCTGTCCCCTCCAGTTGAATAATTCACTACACACACACAACTCACAAAACTCAGGAAGGCACTCTATTTATAATTACAGTTTTATTGTTAAAAACTACAAGCCAGGACCCACCTACTGAAGCAGGGGCCAAGGCAAGGCCTGGAAAGGTGCCCCGCGCAGTGCCAAGGTCCTCTCTCCATAGGTCAGGGCCTATCTTCTTCCTGCCACAGTAGTGAGCACGAGAAGGGCACCCAACTCTTCACGTTTCGTCCTCCGGGCACAGCGCTCTGAATGCCGGGCCGGCAAATGGCTGCTTTCGGTCTCCTTCCCCATCCGTTCCCTGGAGGTCAAGTTGGAAGTCCCAGCCCTCCGCGTGCACAGAGGGTCTTCCTAGCGCAGCAGTGCCTCGCCTAAGTCCGCCTGAGTCACCTGTTAGCCCCAGCCCAGAGGCAGGTGAACACTTCTCTGGGAATAACAAAGGAACTGTAGACCTGAGGAGCTAGAGGCGATCTCCCAGGAAGCAGAAGCAAAGACCAGACCAATTATTACATGATGTTAAGTCACCCAAGAAAAAAAAAAAAGTCACCCAAGACAGATTTCAGGTGGTGTATCCGTGACTTCGCAGTCCCTGGGGCCCGATCCCAGACACCCATGGTTTTAGGCAGCAGTTCTCAACTTGTGGGTCATGACCCTGGCGGGGGGTCGAACGACCAAAACACAGGGGTCGCCTAAAGCCATCGGAAAATGTTATTTATTTGGAATTACAGTTTTGAAATGGCCACCAAAATTATTTTTTGGTTTGGGGTCACCGCAACATGAGGAACTGTATTGCAGGGTCACAGCATTAGAAAGGTTGAGAACCACTGGGAGGTCTGTTCGGCTCATAGTTTCAGGGACTCAGGCACAGTCACCTGGCACCAGGGAAGAAACAGCACAAACTGGGGGGCGGAAGCTGCTCACATCCTCACGGCCAGAAGCAGCAAGGAGGAAGTGGGGAGGAGGAGACAGGAATTGCTCTTCCGGGCCAGAGTCATGCACTGCCCCCTCCCCGCCCGCCCCCAGCCAGGCCCACCCCTCCCAGCACACTCAGCCCTGAACGCATCAGCAGATGAGTCGCCGCGTGACCACAGGCTCCACGGTGCAGTCACCCCCTGAACCTTCCCTATGAACATACAGACTTCTGCAGGGCATTTTTAGATCTAAACTGGAACATTGGGGCCGGGGAGATAGCTTGGCAGTCTCAGCGCTGGCCCGGGAAGCGCAAGCTCCCGGTTCGATCCCCTGTACCACATACAGTGCCAGCCTCAGAACCTGGGGTGCTCCACCATGGCCCCAAAACCGGGCGTGGTGGCCCATACTTGCCATCCCAGCACTGGGAGGCCGAGACAGGAGGAGTACTACTGAGTCTGAGCTGCCTAGTGAAACTCTGTACCAAACACATAAAAATAAAAAAAATACAGTAACAGGCCACCTCAGGATGAACACACAGTGAAAGTAGGGAGAAACAGACGGAAGCTAAAAACAGAGACCACGGTGGAAAGCTGATTCCTGGAGCAGGACTAAAAGTTACACATCAATTCTGAGTGCTAAAAAGTCCAAGAAAAAAATACACAATCAATTTTACATGATCCACATTGCAGCGGAAGGAGAGAGCAGAGCTTTCCTTAGGCCATGGCGCAGGGCTCACACAGCTCAGGGTGAAAGGGTCCTCAGCCCCCCGGGGGGCCCAGTAACGGCACACACCTTCCTGCAGCACACGCCTTCCTGCGGCCAGGCAGGCTCTGTCGGCCCCAGCGATGGCCCACACCCGCCTGTCTCCTTTTCCCTTTTCTTTCTCAGTATTTAAAAAACCCCATTCTCCCTGCTGCCTGCTCTCTGGCTTTTGGGCGTGAATGAGAAGGGGGACGTTGGGGCTGAGAACAAAGACCAAGGGCAAAGTCACTACTTGGTGGTAGCAGCAGAGGCTGAAGCGGGTACAGAAGCAGACAGAGCCTGGTGACAAGTGGCCTCATGTGGTGCCATGGTCTGTGCTGCCCGCCCAGTGCACGTGGGCCATGGACACACTGGCGTCCACACACAGGCCGACTCCTTCCTGCTCTGTTGCTGTGAAGTCTGCAACCTCCAGCGTGGCCCCTAGTAGCCTTCTGGGCGCTTCCTGAAGTCCCCGGCCAGCAACGCTCGTTACTTCCCTCCCAAATGAAGTACCATAAGACTGAAGAAGAGCGATGAAGAATAGTACCAGGACATCAAGGGACATAAAGCAGAGACAGGAGTGACTGCTTTGGTCTGGGATTGTGAAATCTTTGGTGTCCATAGAAGGCCAAGTGGTAGACGGGGGGACGTACCCTCCGCAGCTCGAGGACTGCAGACAGTCTTGGAGCTGGACTATTGGCTCAGGCAGGGATGTTCCAGGGTGAGCCCTGTGTTATCCCTGGGAGGGACTTCTCAGAAGCTTTTCTGGACCATATATTGAGTCACATTAGAATATTAATGTATGACTTTGCTTTGGGAAAAAAAGAAACAATGTCTATTTTCATTGTTAAAAAAAAAAAAAACCCTCTCAATGTAATGTTCAACAGCATCTTCTCAGCTGCAGGAATGGTGAGGGTGGGTAATTCTCGAAGTTCAGGAAAGTGAGGAGCGCCAGGCCCATCTGTAGGCACATGGCTCTCCAACAGGCACTGCAATTTCTGTGGCCATCAGAAGATACAGACTGACTGGCAGGCCCTTGTGCCAGGCAAGCAGTGAGTGTCCCCAGGGCTTAGGATTCTGTGCACACAGAACTCCGGGACGAATACATCTGGTGCATGAGGGCAGCGATGTCGTGGTGGCTTAGAGCACAGAGGTGCAAAATGGGAAGGGTACAAGAGGGCCACTGGGGGCCATGAACATGTCCCAAGTTGATTTTGGTGGCTCCATGAGGCTTTATATCCAGTGTCACTGTTCAGGCTCCACAAATACCATGTATTTTATTTAAATGTAAATTATGGCGCTATTACATTCCTTTAAAAGAAAATGCAATGTGTTCAAAACAAAACTCACTGGTAGGCATAGCGGCACACAACTGTAAGCCCAGCACATAGGAGGCTGAAGCAGAAGGATCCGCATGCCAGCAGAGGCTGCGTAGTGATACCCTGTCTCACAAACACCAAAAAATAATAAATATGGAGCAAGTTAACCAAATTCTTTTTTTTTATTGTTTAAATTTAACACGAGTTATATTACATATTTTCATCATCAGATCAGTTTAGATTAATACATATAGGTATATAAAGGCTAACCAAATTCTACCAATGATGAAATACTTACGTTCAAATATTAACCATTTGAACTTGAAATATTCGCCCTGAGTGATTAAAACCCTTGAGGCCAATGTGTACACATCTGGTGAGCAGGTGAGTGAGTCACAGACATTTGGCATTACCACCCACCGCCATGGTCTAGACACTGCGTCCCCCAAAATCCACCATTGAATCCCACTCCCCAGGGTGCTGCCGAGGGTCAGGCAGTGGTCAGGCAAGCAGGGCAGAAGAATCAGGGGCATCAGAGCCCTTCTCTGAGGCCCGGGGAGCTTACATGTCCCTTGGCCTGAGGACACACAAAAGGCGAGGTCCATGGAACGCAGCCAGCCCCTCAGGACCTCCGTCTGCCCGCACTGTGACTGTGGTCTCCCCACACCCTGCAGCAAGCACTGAATTTCTGGGCTTTATAACCCGTGCAGGCTTTGGGGGTCCTGCTACAGCAGCCTGGACAGACAGAGCTACCAACCTCATGGAACAGCAAGGACAAATAGTGGATGCTAAAAAGACACTGAAACTTACATATGTACACATTTATATTTACAAGCAGGTAAATTGTGAGTGTGGCATACAAAGAACTAGATAAGAAAAACTGCTGGAATGTAAAACCATATACTTTATGTTTTTACACTTTTCTTTAACACTGATTCAATGAATTTTTGTAAGAAACATATCACAGTGAACAAAATGATAATATCCTCAGCGGCCTGCCCGCCGCAGTGCGCTACCAAGCTGCTGGGGCTGAAGGATTTCCCCATGGCGGGCCTTGGCTCCGCAACCCAGACACTCCAGCCAGACACGAGTCCACAGCGCAGGGAGAAGCCGCAGCCCTTACTCTCAACACACACTGGGGATTTGGTAGCCACTAATTTGGGGCAGCAAGTGACGTCACTGACTTGAGAGAGTCAGAGTAATTTTCATCCGCAAGTTAATTTCCCCTCTGTAACCCTCTAATTAAAGGAACTCCACCTACTTCTTGCAGAGACTCCAAAGGTAGCAATGTTCTCAGGTAACACAGGGCAACAGAAGAGACTCAGTGAATTGCAGGTCAGGAGCAGAACAAGAAGACGTTTGCTTGCGCAATTGCAATGGACAGAAGAGAAAAGACTGCTCTTTCCTTTGTTTGTTTGCAGTGCAAGCATCTTACGTGGTTCCTCATTACCCCCCATCCCTGCCCCATTTCAGTTCTGTGGCATCTAATGTTACGGCCAGGGAAGGTGCAGGTCCCACGCGTGCTGCACCGTTACCACATCATTCCCCTTGCCCTCACCCTCACCCCTCGCCCTCAGGCTCCTGGGCCTCTTCCCGTCCTGCTGATCGCTGTCATGCCTCGCCTCACCCACAGAGCACATAGTACGTGGTGCCGTGTGTGTGTGTCCAGCTCATTTTCTCAATATTGTATTTTCCAGGCACATCCATTTTCTCATAAATGTCTCAAATTTGGGGCTGGGGAGATAGCTCTGTGGCAGAAGTGCCTGCTGGACAAGTACAAGGTCCTGAGTTTGAACCCTGGTCCCACCAAAAATAAATAAAATAAAAAAATAAATGTCTCACATTTGTCTTTCTTTAGAGCTGTGCAGGGCTGGGGAGAGAGTGCGGCAACATAAGCACCTGTCTGGCAAGCACAAGGACCTCGGTTTGATCTCTGGTACTGCACGCCGTGCTGGCCCTGGAACCCTGGTCATGCTGAACCAGCCCCGAAACCAAGTGTGGTGGTGCACACCTGTAACCCTAGGACTGGGGAAGCTGAGACAGGAAGATCACTAGTGAGATTATATATATATATATATATATATATATGTATATATATATATAATATGTAGTATAGTACATATACTATACTATATATATGTATATACTACACACACACATATATATATAGTATATGTAGTATAGTATATATACTACACACACACACACACACACACACACATCTCTATATATATATATAAAGCTGTGCAGTATTGCACTTACACAGATTCCATTTTCTTTCATCCAATCATCTGTTAGTGGGTACACAGGCTGCATCCAGGACTTTGCCATAACGGGCAGTGAAGTGACAATCTGGAAAAGGACAACACTAGAGGAGGAAGGGGTGGGAATGTCCAACATGCTTCCCCAAGCAGAGGGAGGGATGTCCCAGCGTCTCGCTTTATTCCCTTTCTCAGCCTCCAGACGGCTGAGCCGTCCAGCAACTCAGCTGGCTCTAACAGGCCGAGTTGCTGTGAAGATTCCCCGCGAGCCAGTGGTGGACATGTGTTCTTTTTTTCTCTTTTGTCCTTGTCTGTTTCAGTATGCAATTTGGGCTGGGCTTGAACTCACTTCTATAGACCAGGTGGGCCTCACATTCACAGTGATCCTCCTGCCTCAGCATCCCGAGTACTGGGATTACAGGCATGCACCTTGGGTTCATTCTTAATGTGCAACAAGATGTCCGAGGGTGGCCTCACACCCACAGGGCCCTGGGCTCGTCCAGCACTGCAGAGAAATACATGAATGGCCAGGGGTCTGTGGCAGGACCACCCAGAGACAGCCAACACACTAGGCCCTGCTCGGTGCTAGGTCCTTGCCCAGAGAACACCCTCCCCAGCCTCAGGCAACTGTCAAACCATAGGCCAAGGACAACCATGGCCCTTGGCACCTTCCACTGCCAGGGCTCCGAGCCCAGGGTGCAAGGTTCCATGCCACTGTGAGAGTATGGACTGGACCACCACTGCCAGCTGGCGCCCTCCTCAGTCAGCTCCTCTGACCTCCTGCGCTCTGTGGTGATTTCTTTTCTTTCTTTTTTTTTTTTTTTAATTTTTTTAAATTTATTTTATTTTTTTCTTGTTTCAGAACTTTTGTTTGTTTGTTTATCTATTTTTATGAATGACTCAGCATGCCCTGAGGGCAGGGCTGGCACAGCATGTGTGCTGGGGATTGAACCGCGATCCCTATAGCCACCCAAGCTTTCCTAAGCAGGCACTTTAGACCACTGAGCCATCCTACCAGGCCCTGTGGTAATTTCTTTTGTGTGTTATTTTACATCTTTTATCACTTGTGTTTTATTTATATCAACATAGTCATTACAGTTGGTTATTCCATAAATTTCAGTCACAAACATTTGTTCTTGAAGCCAGTGTCTCCTGTGTTGGCCTTTCCATAAACTGCAACTCTAGAAAACCCCAAGTTGGACAGTATTGAAGCATGTTGTTAACTGTATATTCTGATTTTTTCATTGTGGTCAGATGAAGTATTTTAATATACTTCATTTTGATTTTTTGGTTACTCTTATTTTGCTGTAGATAACATGTCCCAGGGACATTCATTATCACCCACTAGCAAGAAAACATTTAAAAAATTCCTCAGTGCCTAATTTAATTGTCAAAATATTTAAAGTGAGACCCAAGCCTCTGACAGTGTTTCTCTGTTACACTGCATTAATGCGGCTCAACGCCATGTTCACAGATGCTCTTTCTTTTTGACGATGATTTGTCCAGTAAGTTCTACCATGTCACGCTTGATGGCCTCCAGAACTTCACCACTTGGCCCTCAGGACTAACCAGGTACTTCCAAATAGTCCACCTCAATTCCCTCTTTGAAGAATTAACAAGAAATCTAAAGACAGGTTCAACTTCCAATCCCACAGTCTTCTTCTTCGGGAAGGCTGCTCTGAATCTTTTGTCTTGCAGAAGACTCTATTTCCTGGCCCGGTCGGGCACTGAATCAGCAAACTGCATGCAGAGAGAAGCTGGGATGCTGAAGGGCAGCGGTCCAAAGTCCTCTGCGGTTCCTTCAATGCTAAGCAGTGGTCACTAGCCATATTTACACCTAGTGTAACTTTGCCTTTAAGCTTTTCCTCTGGCCTGGCCTAAAAGAAGCTGTGTACCTTCACTACAAAGGCATAAAGCTGTGGATTTTTCATTTTAGGAATTGTAGTTGTAGAAGAAATAGCACCAGAGTGTCCAGAACCACAGACAGCAGCACTGCAAATACCTCTGCTTTGGGCCTGGAACATTCTCATGGGTGAGTAGCGAGAGGCTCCATTTTGTATCTCCCAGAGGTGATTTTTTTTTTTTTTTTGTCTTTTTGAGACAGGGTCTTGCTATGCAGTTGAGGCTGGCCTTGAGCTCACTTTTGTAGCCCAGGCTGGTCTCGAACTCGTATCGATCCTCCTGCCTCAGCCTCCCGAGTGCTGGGATTACAGGCGTGAGCCACCACGCCCGGCCCCAGAGGTGATTCTTAAACCCCAATTTTTCCCCAATAGCCAGAGGCGTCCTCTGTGAGAACATGGGTACCCTGCTAACTGTGTCCCTTCTGATGCCCGCCTGCTGGCCAGCCTGCCCTCACTGGTAACTACCACTGCTCCGGCCCCATCAAGCGCCCTTCATCCCGGCCGTGCCCCTGCCCTGGAGTAGCACAGGAGAGCCGCGACTCTAGATGGCACAGAGGTCACTCAGGGGCAGCTATCTGCATGTACTGGCTGCATGGCAAAGAGCTGGGCGCAGAGGCACAGGCCTGTAATCTCAGCTACCGGGGAGGCAGCGGCAGGAGAGGCAATGCTTGAAGAGCAAGCTAAAAGAGCCCCCATCTTGCTGAGGGCTGGGCATGTGCCTGAGGACTACAGTGCTTGCCAAGTGTGCATAAGGCACAGAGTTCAGGCCCCAGTATCAGGAGTTTCAAAGAACAAGAACCTTTATGAATGTGACAACTGCTTGTTCCCTTCAGAGACAACAAGGCCCCAAGAAGTTCAGCCTTACACTGCCATATTGGGTCCCATGTGTGCGCGCCTAACCTCAGCTGGGCTACCCGAGACCCCCGGAACGCCAGCCCTAGACCCCTGCACTGCCCCATTATCTGCTCCGACAAGATGAAAGAAACTATCATGACCAGGAAAAACTCGCCAAGCTGAAGGCACAAGTGTGCATTGGTGAGAAAGGAACTGCTTTCAGAAAGAAGGCAGTTCATACAACAGCCAGGGCAGGTAATAAAACTTCAGATCTCATTAAAGAAGTTAGGGGTAAACAATATCTCTGGTGTGAAGAGGTGAATACGTTTACAAACCTAGGAACAGCTATCCATTTGAACAACCCAAAAATTCAGGCATCTCTGGCAGCAAACACTTTTGCCATGACAGGCTGTGCTGAGATGGAACAACGGACAGGAATGCTACCCAGTACCTTGAACCAGCTTGGTGCAGACAGTCTGACTAGCTTAAGGAGACTGGCAGAAACTCTGCCCAAATGATCTGTGCATGGAAAAGCACCGCTTGTTACTGGAGAGGAGGACAATGCAGTGGTTCCAGATCTTGCCGCGAATTTCAATAAGGCTTGTAAGAATGAGGCAAACTGAACTAAGTCAGCTGCTGAAACAGATATCACGTCGAAGAAATTACTGGGAACTGCTATTTCATATTATGGCTACTTTTTAAAATTGTTTTTGTTTATGGATCCGATAAAGTCTAGATTTCTAATATTTTTTTTAAACCCAAGCCTCTTGGACGCTGCAGCTCTTTTCAGTTTTTGCTTACATATAACTCATTCTTTGCAGCCAATTAAGCTGGAGAAGCCTAGGAACAAAGTTTGAAATAGATTAATAAAAAATAAAATAAGGGCGCCCCGCCCACCCGTGGCTGCTCAGCCCAGGCCGGGAGGCCCAGATGGGGGAACCCCGGGCTGGGGGCCCCCTGGAGGATGGCAGCGGCTCGGCTGGCAGCGAGGAAGGCAGTGAGGAAGGCACGGGTGGCAGCGAGGGGGCCAGGGGCGATGGTGGCCCGGATGCAGAGGGCGTCTGGAGCCCCGACATTGAGCAGAGCTTCCAGGAGGCCCTGGCCATCTGCCCGCCTTGTGGCCGCCGGAAAACCATCCTGTCAAACGAAGACAAGATGTATGGTCGAGGGCCCGGCGGGATGGCTCAGTGGTCTAAAGCCCTGCTTGGAAAAGCTTGGGCGGCTTCAGGGACTGCGGTTCAATCCCCGGCTCCACATGCTGTTCCAGCCCTGCCTTCCGGGTGGGCTGAGCCAGCCATAAAAAAATGAGTGAATAAACAAACAAAGGTTGTGAAACAAGAAAAAAAAAAAAAA
>PVJA010013947.1:6969-27202 GCA_004027025.1 Myocastor coypus | reverse complement strand
CGAAATGAACTGATCGCCCGCTACATCAAGCTCAGAACCGGAAAGACCTGGACTCGGAAACAGGTCTCTAGTCACATCCAGGTTTTGGCTCGAAGGAAGTCGAGAGAAATCCAGTCCAAGCTGAAGGCCCTGAATGTGGACCAGGTCTCCAAGGACAAGGCTTTCCAGACCATGGCAGCCATGTCGTTCGCCCAGCTCATCTCCGCACCGTCCCTGCAGGCCAACCTGGGTCCTGCTGGTCCTCAGGCCGCTGAGCTATTCCAGTTTTGTTCAGGGGGCTCTGGGCCCCCCTGGAATGTTCCTGATGTGAAGCCCTTCTCGCAGACACAGTTCTCCTTGTCCCTGACGCCCCCCTCTACTGACCTCCCAGGGTACGAACCACCCCAAGCCCTTTCTCCCCTGCCCCCACCTGCCCCATCACCGCCAGCCTGGCAGGCTCGGGCTCTGGGCACTGCCTAGTTGTGGCTGGTGGAGTTCTCGGCCTTTGTGGAACCTCCAGATGCAGTTGACTCTTACCAGAGGCACCTGTTCGTCCACATCAGCCAGCACTGTCCCAGCCCTGGGGCGCCCCCCCTGGAGAGCGTGGATGTCCGGCAGATCTACGACAAATTCCCTGAGAAAAAGGGCGGTCTGCGGGAGCTATATGATCGTGGGCCTCCCCATGCCTTTTTCCTGGTCAAGTTCTGGGCCGACTTGAACTGGGGCCCAAGTGGTGAAGAAGCAGGTGCCGGTGGAGGCGGCAGTGGCAGTGGCGGCTTCTATGGAGTGGGCAGCCAGTGCGAGAGCCTGGAGCACATGACGCTCGCCTGCTCCTCCAAGGTCTGCTCCTTCGGCGAGCAGGTGGTGGAGACGGTGGAGACGGAGCGGGCCCGGCTGGAGGATGGGCGATTCGTGTACTGCCTGCTGCGCTCGCCCACGTGCGAGTACTTGGTGAACTTCCTGCGCAAGCTGCGGCAGCTGCCGGAGCGCTGCATGATGAACAGTGTCCTGGAGAACTTCACCATCCTGCAGGTGGTGCAAACAGAGACACCCAGGAACTGCTGCTGTGCGCCGCCTACGTCTTCAAAGTCTCCACCAGCAAGAGTGGGGCCCAGCACCGTATCTACCGCCTAGTCAGGGACTGAGTGGGGACCCCACACCTGGCTTGCCCATTCCTCCTCACAGGAGGACCCGCAGCTCTCCATGCTTCTCATCTGAGGAGGGTGCTGTGATTGATGGCAAGGGACTGAGCTCAGAGGCCTGAGCCACGGGGGCTGTTCCCTGTAGGACACGACCCCAGCAGCACATCAGGGACTGTGGACAGGAGTGAACAACACCCCATCTGTCCCCACTCTTCTGGATGTTTTTTGGGGCCCTAATTCTGCATTCACTTGTCCTATTTCCTGCCCTCCCCCCCATCAGCCTCATCCTGTCACTCCTCTTTGTGATCTGTGATGTCACAAATCAAAACTAAACCCTTTCTGTGCAGGAGCAGAGCCAGGTAGGCCCTGGAAATATTTTTTTTTAATATAGCGAGATATTTATATGTGGGTGTTAGGGTTGTGACTATCCCAGTGGGGTGAGGCCCTTGAACCCCACCCCCTTTTCTTGTATGTGAGCCCCGGACTGGACTGCTGCCTCCCTTTCTCTCCCAAAGCGAGTTGGTTTGTGTTCTGACAGAGGATAAAGTTGTTTTACCAAAAATAAATAAATAAAATAAGAAGGAGAAATTTGGTCCTGGGCAGGAAGCAACCTGTTCTCCCACTCACACAATGACATTCACTCCTGAGCCAGGATGCAGGCAGGCTTCAGCCCTCCAGGTCAGGACCCCCTCCTGAGGACCCCTTGCCCTCTGCAGGGCTTACCCACCTAGCTGCCCTATCCTCCAAAACAGCCAAATAAATTCCTTTTCTTCAGATGTTAGCCAACTTCAGTAAGTTTGTTATAGCAATGGAAATAGATTAATACAAACCCCATGGTGGGAGAAGTAAAGAAATATATTCAGGGGCTGTGGAGATAGCTTAATGGCATAAGTTACCTTATCTCTTAAGTTTTAGTCACACTTAGCTTTTTTTTTTTTTTTTTTTTTAACTTTATGTTATAGCTGGCTCAGCCTGTCCTGGGGGGGGGGGGGGGGCTGGCACAGCATGTGGTGCCAGGTATTGAACCACGGTCCCTGCAGTTGCTTAAGCTTGCCTAAGCAGGTGCTTTAGACCACTGAGCTATCTCACCAGCCAGTTTCCAAATCTATGGCATGACAATTAGATTATGAAACAAAGCTGCAAACGAAAGGTTGTGTTGGAAACTCTAAGGCTGAGATGTGGAGCTGAAGAACAGAATGCTTCCAAGCTTAATGATTTGCATACCATTATCTTTGTCATAGGATATGAGAGGATAGGAAGTTATAGAAATATTAAGCAGTCTTGAAAACTTTTTTTTTTTTTTTTTTTTGTCTTTTTGAGGCAGGGTCTCACTATGCAGTTGAGGCTGGCCTTGAGCTCACTTTTGTAGCCCAGGCTGGTCTCGAACTCGCACCGATCCTCCTGCTTCAGCCTCCCAAGTGCTGGGATTACAGGCGTGAGCCACCACGCCCGGCCTTGAAAACCTTTTTATTCTGAAATGATTGTAAAATAGTCCAAGGACTCTCATTTGCTCTGCTGTCATCAAGTCTCTTTGTTGTGCTTACCTTATTAATTACCTTCTCTATTTGAACTGATCAAGAGTAAACTGAGGAACCAGTGCCCTTTACCCTTAAATACGTCAATGTGTAGTTTCTAAGAATTTAGAAGACCATAACACAATTAGCCAAGCCAGGAACTTCGATGTGACTAAAACATTGTTATCTAAAAGTGTGCCATCAAAATTTTGCCAACTGGCATATTCTTCATAGCTAGATTCCTCCAATCCAGGAGCCAATCCAAGATCGCCTTTCTCCAACCTTTTTCAGTCTGGCAAAAGTCTTTTTTGTTTTTCATTTTGAGACAGCATAGTTCAGTCTGGCCTTGAACTCACTTTGTAGTTTAGGCTAGCCTCCCTTGAAATGACTCTCCTGCCTCAGCGTCCCAAGTGCTGCTGGCATTAAAGGCACTGTCACCATGCTTGGCTTGCCATATTCCTTTAATTTCGGTCTTCTCTGACATTGTTTTTGCAGACTAGGTTGATAATGTGAATTTGTCTACCTCAAGTGTAGATTATACATTTTATGCAACAGTATTACCCCACGTTGTCCTGTTAGGGTACACTGTGCGATGTTAAAAGGCAATGATGTTGGTTTCGCCCATACTTGCAAGGTTAGTCTTGGTACAAACTTCTCTTTCAGTAACTGACACGTGGAGAGTCACCTGATACTGTCAATATGCTCCTTACCACATTTACCTTGTAGTTTAGCATCTTTGATAATTCTTTCCTACATCATTTTGTTGCAATATATACTTCATAAATAGCAAGATTCAAGGTTTTAATTACGCCAAACATTGTTTTCAGCCTATTCACAAGCATCTGGACCAATTACACGCTGGTGGCTCCAAAAGGCAGTCCTGCGAGCCCCCACCCCCAGTAATCCCCAGACATCGCAATGCGATTACTCAGCGTGCGGTCCCTATCTCCAAGATTGATCTATGCTGTTTTTTTTTTTTTTTTTTTTTTTTTTTTTTTTTTTTTTTTTTTTTTTTTTTTTTTTTTTTTTTTTTTGTCTTTTTGAGACAGGGTCTCCCTGTGCTGTTCAGGCTAGCTTTGAGCTCACTTTTGTAGCCCAGGCTGGTCTTGAACTCGCACCGATCCTCCTGCCTCAGCCTCCCAAGTGCTGGGATTACAGGCGTGAGCCACCACGCCCGGCGATCTATGCTGTTTTTAATCAACGTTTTATCCTTTGTACTTGCCCAAGTCAATCATTGCTATTATTCTTGGAAACACACCATATCGTTCCGGTAGCACTTATCAGGCAACATTTTATCACCCCGTAACAAAGGCGAGCGGCGAAGCTCACTTTGACGGACAGGCTCCCTTGTCCTCCAGCAGCTCGCGATGGTGGGTAAAAAGGCCCACGAAGACCGCCTTTCTCGGGGTTCCGCCGTTCGTCCTCGGGTCACCCCGGCACCTCCCTCCGCCCCGCCCTGGCGGCCCCGCCCTCCCCTACGGCCCTGCCCCGCGGTACCGCCCCTTCCCAGCGCCCCTCCCCGAGGATACAGGAGGGGAAGTGACGCGCCGGAAGTGCTCTGGTCCCCTCTGCGCGGGGGAAGGGATCAGGCTCACAAGATGGCGGCGACGGCGGAGGAGCGGATGACTGAAGAGGGAGGCAGCTGCCACGGTGACGGCGGCTCGTCTTCAGCCGTCGGCTCTGCCCAGCGACAACCCCCACCTCCCCATTCCCAGCCCCTGCAGCCGGGGTCCCAGGTGCCCCCCACGCCGGCCCTGGTTCCGGACCAGCTGCCTCAGAACAACACGCTGGTGGCGCTGCCCATCGTAGCCATCGAGAACATCCTCAGCTTTATGTCCTACGACGAAATTAGCCAGCTGCGCCTGGTGAGGCCCCGGGGACCCCGCCGCCCTCAGTCCGGCCACGGTCTGGGAGGCGGCGCGGGCGCGGGCCCGGGAGGGTCGGGCAGGGCCGGGCCGGGTCGGGTCGCGTCGTCCCCCGCGCGCCGGGCGGCTTCCCGGGGCCCCGGCCCGGCCCGCTCGGAAGGACCGCGCCCGGCCGGCCCTGCCCTCGAGGATACCCCTGGCCGGGCCGGGCCGGGCCGGGCCGGGCCGGGGCCTGCGCTGCGGCGCCCCGGCGGGCCGCGCTTCCCGTGCTCCCGGCCGCGCAGTGCGTCCTTGGCGAGTGCTCTACGCCCACCTGCCGGCTCTGGGAGTATTTGTGCCTTGGAATCGCAGTCGTGCGGGCCAGGGTCCTTCAGCAAATGATTTGCCAGCGTGATTCTCTTTCACCCCAGGGGTGTTTCACTGCGGGCTATGGTGACCTAGCTCAGTCCGGCATTTGGCTTCCCTTTCGTGAGTTTATCTTTGTAAGAGGTCGGCAAATTGAAGGAGGTGGACATTTTGGAGCGACTGCAACCCCTGCCTCGCAGGAACCCCATCGGCCTGGGGTTGTTCGCAGGAGTACAAAGACATTTCTGGCGGTGCTGTGTAGCATGTTCGTAATAGTCCCTGTGCCGCGTTTCAGGTTTAAGCCTCTAGCTTAAAATAGACTATAATTGCATTTCAAAGGGAAATAGTTTTAAAAGCAAGCTTATAAATATTAATTACAACTGAGGGCCAGTTTACTTCTAGTCAACACAGCAGTTCGACCGTGGCTTTCTTGAGGATGAGAAATTTCAGTTGACAATAAATATTCAAAACTGATGGTCGCCGGGCGTGGTGGCGCACGCCTGTAATCCCAGCACTCCGGAGGCTGAGGCAGGAGGATCGCTGTGAGTTCGAGACCAGCCTGGGCTACAAAAGTGAGCTCAAGGCCAGCCTGAACTGCACAGTGAGACCCTGTCTCAAAAAGTCAAAATAAAAAAAAAATAAAACTGATGGTCCCTAGCTTTCAGAACATTTTATCCTAGAATTTTGTGTATAATATTAAATATTCCTTCAAATTTTTGTAAAGAATGATGTGTTTGATCAGCAGTCAAGCTGTGCTTGCATGGTATCTGGAAACAGGGTAGAACATTTGATTCAGTTGAGCCATTCAGCCAGACGATGGCTTTGTAAATCTTGGAATAGTCACAGTTGTGTTTTATGAGTGTTGAGGAAAGCTAGTTTTTACTTGCTAGTCATTAAAGTCAAATTATTTTTATTAAAGGGAGAAAAAACATCCCCCTATTAATGAACCCCACCCCCCTTCAGTAGAAATATTCAGCTGCACACTTCGTTTTTACACCCTTGCCCCTTTGGCTCTTTAAGGTATAAATCTATAATACAAAGCACAGATTGTTATAAGGAGTCTATTGAGTACTAACTGCCACCTTCATCCCCAGGAAGATTCTGCCGCCAATTTTGTATCGGGGTGGTTTTCTGTGGTTTCTCTGCAGTACTTCCTTAAGATTATTGAATAATTCTTAAAATAGTTTCAATGAATAATTCTTTATGAGAATTTAAAAGCTTGATTTTAGATTCGCTGCTTTGGTTCAGAAGGTACAAGTCAGGTAACATTAAAAAAAAAGATTTTTTTGCCACTAGGTGTCACCATTAATTTAATTATGGTCTTTATGGATTTGACAGTCAAGAGACTGGGCTGGGTGCTTTTTGTACACATTTTCATCTTAAGTAGCCATTTACATCTAAAGAATTGTTTGCCTACTACCAAGGAACTTAAGTATATATGTTGGTATCTGGTATGTACCAGTTCTCTTCTGGTATAGAATTCGTTTTTGTAATGCCAAATGTCAGCTATTTGATGGTTGATAACTTCCTTTATTCATTATTTGGGTGATTTTCCTCCTTCCCAGCTCACTTATCTATTCTATGGTATCTCAGTCATAATGCTGTCAGAGGACAGACACAGCCTGTACACTTAATGTTCTGTACTTTCTTTAAAAGATGTACCATAAATTGAAATTGCCATGGTCACACTAACATTTTCAGTTATTTGTGCAAGTTAGTTGATAATAGACTTTGCCCCTTGTTATCATAAATAGTTGAAGTTTGATGCTTCAGTCTGTGCGTTTCCAAAGGACTATAAATGCCTTATTAAATTGGATCTTCTGCCATTGAATATTAATTCCAATCTGAGCTGCCTAACAAGACCCTGTACAAGAAATTTCAGTTTACCTTAACCACACACATATGTGCTAATATAGCATTAGTACCTACCCCTGGGTAGGTTTGTGAGAGACTTTAAAACAAACAGCAAAGCCTAAGAAGTGAGGTCCTGCCCCAAAGGAGCAGAGCAACACTCTTTAAACCTGTGAAGGGGCTGGGGAGATAGCTCCGAGGCACAAGTGCCTGCTGGGCAAGTGCAAGGTCGTGAGTTCGAACCCTGGTCCCACAAAAAAAAAAAAAAAAAAAAAAAAAACAAACCTGTGACTTTGACTCATGAGCACAGTGTTTTTACTACTGAAAAGTCCAGAAGGCTGTTAAAAGATGCTTTGGGAAGAAACACTGCAGAGCTTTCCCCTGGTGACTTAAAAAGATCTCAGTATATTGGGGCCCAGCAGGATGGCTCAGTGGTCTGGAGCACCTGCAGGCAGCTGCAGGAACCACGGATCGATCCCTGGCACCACATGCTGCGCTGGCCCTGCCCTCAGGGCAGGCTGAGCCGGCCAGGAAAATAAATAAACAAAAAATTAAAAATAAAATAATTTTTAAAAAAAGATCTCAGTATAGTAGAGGCTTTAGTGGTTATGAACATGAATTTTACTGTAGTTTAAATAGAGATTTTGGGGCCCGGCAGGATGGCTCAGTGGTTTAAAGCACCTGCTTAGGAAAGCTTGGGCGGCTTCAGGGACCGCGGTTCAATCCCTGGCACCACATGCTGCGCCAGCCCTGCCCTCAGGGCAGGCTGAGCCAGCCATAAAAATAAAAGTTCTGAAACAAGAAAAAATAATAAATAAAATTTAAAAAATAAAAAATAAGAGATTTTTTTGCTGTTTGGAATGTTATTTTCTGAAACTTTGCTTCATTTTATTGTTTTCTTATTTTATTTTTGCTGTTCCAGGGATCAAACTCAGATCTTTGCACTGGCTAGGCAGGCACTTATGACACTGTATCTTCCTGGCCCTGGAATGATATTCTTGCTCAGTGACAAAATAAGTGAAAACATGCCTTGTCACAAGGTGCTTCTCTAGAGCATTCTGGGTAGTTCTGTCCGCTACCTGTTTATAGCTCCTTTCACATTTTCATGTGCTTTATGTTAGAAGATTTCTTGGTTACAGAGTGGCTGGTTGAAAATACAAAGGAAAATGAAAAAGTATTACTTTTGCTATCTCTTACTGTATGTAAGGAGTTAAATTTTTCTATCCCAGGAAAATTGCACACTTCTTAAAAATTATTTAAGATTGTTCTGAACTTAACTCAGAAAATTCTAAAAAAACGTGGGTACACGGCATATGTTCCTTTAGCTGTCAGAGCAATAGTGCCATCACATTGCTGTCATATGCCACTAGAGAACTGCATTGGATTCCTGGGAAAGAATAAGTGAGAAGATCAAGTAATTCCTTAGTATTTGAACACTTGATTTGGCCTTGCAGATTTCCTACAGGGGTCTTGGGAGCCCTGGACTTCCCTGACCACACCTTGAGAACCAGTGCTCTGTTTCTGTTCTACTATTGCTGAGTTTTTGGGGGGGTTTTTCACCCTGTCTCACCATCTTTTTGAGATTGTTGATCCTTGTAGCTGGTACTTAGCTACACATAAGAAAGTATAGTATCTTGGGCATGTTTCCTTCCCCAGTTATTTCAGCCTCTCAAAGTGGAGTTGTTTTGTAGTCTTGTACAGTGCCATCTAGTGTACAGTCGCAGTCTCATCTTCTGGAGCGCACTTAGGAGACACTGAGACAGCAGGTACAGATTATAAAGAGTGTTGAGGTTAATCAGGACTTCAGGATGAGGTTTATCAGTTAATTAAGGTAGAACATTCTTAGCAACAACAGCAGGACAGAAAGGCAATGGAAAAATTGGAGAGGGGTGACTTAGAGGGATTAAGATGAACCCAGATATGGAAGTGTGGGTTATTGGTCTGCCTCTCAACCCTTCATTTCACAACCAGTTGAATGTAGGAAACTCATAAATCTCTAGGGTTGAAAATCTTTGGTAAGGAAACAAAGGTTAAAACCTATCTTACCGACTTTTCATAAGACACTAGGTAACATCTTTGTACCCTCTGGTACAGCCTCATCCTGTATGTTGAAGACTTACTTGGTTCCCAGATGGAAGCTGTCTGGACTAATGGGAACTCTTGAGGGTAGGGCCTGTCAGGAGGGCTTGGGTTTGTCAGGGAGTGCCCTACAAAGGATGGGGACATCCTGGTCTCTCCTACCCCACTCCTTTTGCATTCCCCATGGAAGGTGAACAGCTTTGTTGTGACTCATACTCCCACCTGATGTGCCAGCCTTTACCAGCAGCAAAGCAGTACTATGTTCCATCCAGTTGTGGATTATAGACTGGGACCTCCAAAGGCAAACTGGAAAAGTCTTTATCTTCCTAAGTTGATTGCCTTGAGGAAACAGATTATCTCTGTTTAGTAACAAAAATCAGCCTGACAACACCCTGATAATCTTGAGCTATAAATTTTTGCAGGGTTGAAGAAGATACTACATTAAAGGATCAAAAGATGTTTGATAGATGTTACTCCATCTGAAAACTGAATGGAACAAATACTAAGTTGTTTAGTTTCCCAAACACCTGAGCACATAATCGATTTTCCCCTTAACCAGAAAATGCCTGTGCTTTCCGCACAGCTCCAGTGCTGGTACTTCCATGGAGCCTGTAGTTTTCTTTTGAATTGCACACACTAGCTTAACTCTAAGTCTCCACTACATCCTTACTGTGGTTAGATAGGAGCTGTTTCTAAAAGACCTTCTCTCTCCACAAAGTTAAAGCTCTGAGAGGGTTATGCCCTTCCATCATAAATGCCAAGGGCTTTGGCCTGAGCACTGTTAAGTACTCAGCATCTCAAAGCAGTCCACTGTTCTGAGTAAGCAGAAAATATGTCACTGAAATACAGATGTTTTCTGTACGATAATAGTGCTAAAAGTCAGTAGTTAATGTTATTCCAAAAGAGATTAGGAAAAACATTTTAAGCTTTTAGTTCACCTCAGAAAGTCATTATTAGTTTTACAAGACCATATTTGGTAATTTAAGGAAATTCTTAGGATAAGGAGATCTGAAGCAGTGTATAATGAAGATAGCCCTTTACAGTAGGGTATCAAGTCTCCTTTGTTTTAATCAGCAGTCAATTACTTTGTTAATGAGAATAATGGTGCAGGTAGTTACAAGCAGAATAGGTGTTTCTCTTGGGTTTTAGGGGACATTATAGAAATCTTGGGAACAGGTTTTCTTTCAAATTGTTCTTAGGCTAACAAAATGAATTTCTTTTTCTTCCAAATGAATATCTAGCCAGGAATGGTGGCGCGCGCCTGTAATCCCAGGATTTGGGAGGCTGAGGTGGGAGGATCGGTGAGAGTTGGAGACCAGCCTGGGCTACAAAAGTGAGCTCTAGGCCAGCCTGAACTGCATAGCAAGACCCAGTCTCAAAAAGATAAAATAAAAATTTTAAAAAAGGAATATCTAGGTGCAACACAGTTTAAAGTTTGTAGTAATTCCACCTGCAGATAATTGAAGATTATACATACGAGTGTGGTAACACTGGTGGTCCTAGGCAATCCATCTAAGATAGAATTGTTTAATAAAGGATTAGAACATTCTGACCTGCAGGAGCTGGCAGGTGGTATGCATATGCAGGTGTGGGAGCTGATGACTCAGTGCTTTGCTGAGCACCAGTGAGCATAGGAGATCCCCCACACTGCTTGGCCTACACTGTAACTGTTGCTTAAATGCTTTTCATGTTGATTCTTGTGCTATATTCCAGTTTATCTTGGTGACTTTATTTTTTTTAACAGCTTTAACCTATACCTGTCAGTTGAAAATGTCATTGATAAGCCCTTATTGTTTCTTCCACTTCCTTTGGGATTCATCTGTGTTGGTTTCAGCTCTCTTCGGTGAAACTGAGCCATACTTAACATTACAGTGCTTACAGAAATAAGCAGCCAGCTTGTCCCAGAAAGAGAACTTTTGAAAGATATGTGATCTATTTATTTTTTTTTCTTGTTTCAGAACTTTTGTTTATTTATTTTTATGGCTGGCTCAGCCTGCCCTAAGGGCAGGGCTGGCACAGCATGTGGTGCCAGGGATCGAACCGCAGTCCCTGCAGCCACCTAAGCTTTCCTAAGCAGGTGCTTTAGACCACTGAGCCATCCTGCCGGGCCCGATCTTTTTCTTTTTAAAGTGTCCTCTTACTACCATCAAATCTCCCTGCTTAGAACAGAGAATTTTATTCCTCTTACCTCCGCCCAACAACTGGGTCATTAGCAGTTTTGCTTGTAACCCAGCAGTCTTTGAACTTTTTTCTTGAAAGCCTAATTCAGATCATTAGTCCTTTGAGGTCTGTCTTACTTGCCTTTGCTTGAATTTTTATATTCTCACCCTGGCTTACATACTCAAATGAAGTAGTATTCATACTCAGTTTAGTTTCTAAATGAGTAGTAACACTAGCTAGATGTCAGTGTAGCCAAAGTTATACAATAAAATAATCTCTACTGAACCTTGAAAATTGTAGTGGTAATCATTAACCTTTTCTTCAATATAAAGTGATATTCGCAGCATTCTGGGAGACTAAGGCAGGAGGATTGGAAGTTTAAGCCCACCCTGGGCAGTTTGACAATTTTGTAAGACTGTGTTTGCAGGAACTCTGGGTTCAACCCACAACCCACCAAGTTATCTCAGTTTACCAACAATTTTGTAGGCTGTACAGAGGCAAGGATTTTTTGTTTGTTTGTTTGTTTTTTGTTTTTAAATAAGATTGTGTTAGAGGGTGCTTTGGTATTCCATTTATTTTTCTTTTGTTTTAGACATTGAACCCAGTACCTCTACATGTCCTGCAGGTGTTAGGCCATTGAAGACCATCACCACAGCCAGGTTTTCTTCTTTAAAGCCATAGTTTTAACAAAAAAATAGTTTTCACAACCACCAATTTTTACTTCCAGAGGTACAACTATCAAGACTCTTGGAGTTCTGGTAATATCTGTTGATTTCCTTTCTGTGAGCAACAGAAAGTAACCCTCTTGTTCCTCTCATCCCACACATGCAAGCACACTAGTCTTCTTCCTCTCCAACACAATAAAGGTCACCTACCCTCTAGTACTGGTGTTTGCAGCAATATAATTATTCAGGATTAGGGAACTGAAATATTTTGTTACGATAACGGTTACTGGTGTGTTTCACTCTCATATACAAGTGTACGGTGAACTCTTCTGGTACCTTTCTCACATATGATTGTGTCCACATACAGATAGCTAATGAAATAGGTACTTTTAGGTTCTTGAGTTGTGTAGAAGTTTCTAAGTTAAGAAAACACTTTGATCTTCTCTTTATTCTTTTCTTCCTGTCTGCCCCTTCCCTCTCTCTCCTCTGCTTTGGCTCCTTCTCCCTCTCCCCTCTCCTTTGTCTCCTCTGTCTCCTCTAAGGAAATAAAAAAATAAATAAATAAATAAAATAAGAAAATAAAACACTTTGAAAATTTAAAATAGCCAGGACTTCTAACACTCAGGAAGCTGGGGTGGGGGTCAGGAAAACATATTTAAGTTTGAGGTCAGCCTGGGCTACATAGTTAAAGACTAGGCTGGACTACAGAGTGAGACCCTGTCTCCCAAAACAAAAATCCAAAAAATTATAAGTAAAAAAAATTCTTAAATTGGGGGCTGGGAGCCGGGCGTGGTGGCTCACACCTGTAATCCCAGCACTCAGGAGGCTGAGGCAGGAGGATTGGTGCGAGTTCGAGACCAGCCTGGGCTACAAAAGTGAGCTCAAGGCCAGCCTCAACTGCATAGCGAGACCCTGTCTCAAAAAGACAAAAAGACAAAAAAAAAAAAAAAAAATTGGGGGCTGGGGAGATAGCTCCGTGGTACAAGTGCCTGCCTGGCAAGTGCAAGGTCGTGAGTTTGAACCCTGGTCCTGCAAAGACGAAACAAAAATTCTTAAATTAATGCCACTTGTTAAGTATTTTGTTGAGAATTATTTTCACTATAATGTTCATATATATACATATATATATGTATGTATATTTATATGTATATACACACACACATATATGAGAGCTTGTTGGCTTTTTTCAGTGACAGTGAACAAATAATGACTAATTTCACATAGGTGTGACATCCTCTGAGGAAGTAACTTGTATCAGTATTAGAATGTTAACTTAATAAATACTAACAGTTTTTATTTTCCTATATTATCAAGAAAAAACAAGCTTGTATTAAATGTTTGATCAACATTTCATTGCAACAAATATTTTCAAGCATTTGTGTTAGACCTTATAAGATAGAAGCATAGGACAGCCCCTTTCTCCCTTGGCTGGTCTTGAATGCGCAATAGTCTTCCTGCCCTAGTCTCCTGAGTGAGTGATTACAGGTTCACTACACTGGCCACACACACTGAGACTTAGACCTTTGTAGTAAGAGCGTTCAAGTCTGACTGCACAACTACTAAATTCTCGCAAATCAAAATAACGTTGTGTACTACATTTAATTAAGAAACTCCTAGGGTAGAAGTGTAACGTGTAGAACAAAGTTTTCAGATTTGTGCTTAGAGAGACTTCCTTTAACTGAGAGTTTTACGTAGCACTTTAGAGTCCACCAAGAGATTTAGCATGCACCGTTTCATTTAAGCGTAATGATGGCCGGGCATGGTGGCGCACGCCTGTAATCCCAGCACTCGGGAGGCTGAGGCAGGAGGATCGGTGCGAGTTCGAGACCAGCCTGGGCTACAAACGTGAGCTCAAGGCCAGCCTCAACTGCATAGCGAGACCCTGTCTCAAAAAGACAAAAAAATAATAATAATAATAAAATAATCCTAATGATGGTCCTATAAGAGACTCTGCATGCAACACATGGCTGGCTCAGGCTCTCAGATCTAGCTGACTTGTGTAGGAATGCAGATTAGCTATTCTGACTTTGGATCTTTGCTTTTATTCTTTAAAAACGCCATACTTTTTGAGCACTCAAAATGGTTGCCTTTGAGCTACATCTTAAAAAGTGAAGGGTAGTGACATCTCACTTAAAGGCTGTGATCAGTGCAAACACTTCCTATTTAACCCAAGTGACTAGAATAAATTAGAATTTTCATTCTGATTATGAATCATGCAAATTTTGTGAGAGGTTAAACTCAAGTTTCATATGTTTTGGCTGAAAGGGATTTTTTTTTCTTTAAAGGTTTTAAAAATACTCAAACGTATTCCTTTGCTGATCTTCAGAACTAGTCTCTAATATCTAGAGTAAATGCTGCTGCTTGACCATGCATCTTAACTCATTTGTCAATGAAATACTATAGTAATGACATGCTTTAGAGCAGATAAGGGAACAATTCTGACATTTAACCCTTAGAAGTATAAGTTTATTATGAACAGCTTGGTTATTCATTGTTTGTTCTATAAAAATTGTCTCCCTTTTCCCCCATAGGTTTGTAAAAGGATGGACTTAGTTTGTCAGAGAATGTTGAATCAGGGGTTTCTGAAAGTGGAGAGGTACCATAACCTGTGTCAGAAGCAAGTGAAAGCACAGCTCCCAAGGTACGCTATAACTGCCGATGGCACTCATGTACAGTTCGGGCATTGTTGGGCTTTTAATTAGTTTTTAAATCTCAGAGTTTTCACATTAAGGAGCTCCTACTTTCTGTAAGAAAGGACGCATAGGTCAGAGTAATTGATTACTGCTGTCACTTGGTTTTATTGGGCATTCTAGCCAGGGGAATGGGCAGGGACATGAAATAAAAGGCATACAAGTACAAAAAGATGAAGCAAAACCCTGAGCCAGAAAACATTGTTGCATGCCAGAAATACACTATTGGATGAGTAAAGTGAGTAAGTGAGATATGAGGTCAATATACAAAAAGTCAGTTGTATTTCTATATACTGGAAATAAACAATCTGAAAATGAAATGTAGAAAGCAGTTCCATTTATTATAATGTCAAAAAGAAAGAGTACTTAGTAAGAAATTCCACGAAAGAAGCATGACACTTGTGTACCAAATACAGGTAAACATTGTTGAAAGAAGCTAAAGTCTAAATGGAACGCCATTCCATGTTTGTGGATTGAAATTCTTCATGTTCATGTTAAGGTAGCAATATTCCCCAGGTTGATCTATACACACACAATGCAGTTCCTGCCAAAACTGTCTTTTACAAAACATGACAGGCTGACCCTAACATTCTGTGGAAATGTAAGAGGTTCAAGAGTCTTGGAGAGCCGGGCATGGTGACGCACGCCTATAATCCCAGCACTTCAGCCTGGGCTGCACAAGTGAGCTCAAGGCCAGCCTGAACTCCATAGTGAGACTCTTATCTCAAGAAGACAGAAAAAAAAAGTCTCGGAGAACAGCAGTGGTATTAAAGGACAAATGCTTCCTTATTCCAGAATGTGTACTATAAAGCTGCAGCCCTCAGTGTAGTGAGACATAAGCATAGAAGTACAGGTTGAAGCTGTACAGAGGAGAGTACAGAAAATAAACCCATATTTTTAGTGAGTTATTTTTCACTAAGGTGCCAAGACAGTTGAATGAGAGAAAGAAAAGTATTTTCAGCAAATGATCCTAGTAAAACCAACTACCTGCATGTAAGAAAATGAAGTTGGATCCTATAATAGGCCTAGTGGAAATGTCAGCACTGTACTGTAGAATCCTTACAAAGTGCCATAATAGTAAATCTTCATGAAGACAGATTGGGCAGTGCTTTGTTATATCTGATGACAGCACAAATGAAGGGAGAAGGTGTGGGCAATTTGTATCATCAAAATTTAAAACTTTGTAGCTATAAGAAATCCAGGAGAAGGTGAAAGCTGGGGATGTAGTTCAGTTCTAGAGAGCTCCTCTGACACATACAAGGCACTGGGTCAAGTCCCCAGTATTGGGGGCAGGACAGTGCGAAGGTGACCCACAGAAAGGGCAAATCGTGTTGAGGTTATGTTTCAGGTCAGGGCTGTGCATCGTATCCAGGGTATGTGAGGAACTCTTAGAACTCAGTTGAAACCAGATGAAAGTTGGCAGAGGCCTCAGAGACATTTCCCCAATGAAATAGATTGGTGGGCATTAAGCTCATGGAAGATGACCATCATGATGTCTTGCCAGGAAAGTGTGAATGAAATGTAGTGTGTTGGCATGTGCTTATGAGAAATCGGAGCATGAGCGTAGGGATCTGTTGGTCTCTCATTGTGATCTCTTGTACCTGAGAGGCAGGAATGAGGAAAAACAGACAAGACCCAGGTTATGTAGTGGCTGCTCTGTCTGGTTAGTGAGCCGACCACCCAAACAATAATAAGGGCCTTTATTTATATCTTCTCAAAGTTGCAAGTGACTAATAGCCCACAATGTCCAGGCAGGATGTTTTTCTCAAGACTGAGATAGCTTAACTGCTTTAGACTATGAGGCCTCATCCTGCCCTCCTGCAGATGATCAGTTTTAGTGTTAGCAGCTCCCAACACCTGTGTATACATGGACAGGTGTTGATGTAGAGCATGCCTGGCATACAGTGGGCCTTGATTTGATAATCACCTCTATTAAAAAAACATGCACACACACAAAAAAAAAAACATGCACAAGGTTGTGGGTTTGATCTGGGTTCAGCCAAAAATGCAACGGAAACCAAAATGGTGAACAATTCAAATATCCATCAGCCAATCAATAAAGTGATGATATTTCCACGCAGAGGAATATTGTTCAGCCTGAAAACATAAATGTTGGGATGTGAGTGAGCCACTTGGCAGAAAGTTACATACCACAGGATTCCATTTATAGGAAATGCTCAGAGTAGGCAAATCTGAGAAACAGAAAGTAGATTAGGGACTGGCAGAGGGGGAGTGGCCAGACGGTAAGAACGTTGTGTTAGATAAGTGAAAGCAGTTAGTAGCTGGACGCACCAACAGTCCATAGCACACTCTGCTTGTCTGTGGAAGTGCTTCTGAGTAAAACTGTCAGTAGGTGTTGCTAGCAAAAACACCTACAAGTATGTCTTGGCTATGTTTATGTGTAATACTGCCCTTGGACTTGATACAGCCCCCAAAAAAGAAAAAGTAATTTTTTTTATAGAGCTGATTATCAAATCAAGGTCCACTGTATGCCAGGCATGCTCTGTATCATGAAGTCAAACCTCTGCCCTAACACCTTTTTAAGATAAAGTGGTTTTTATTTTTTAGGTATTTTGCAAGTGAATATTGGTCCTTTGAAGAATTCCTGTGCATAGTGGTTCGATCATCAATCATAGTGACGACCTCACTATAGATTTCTAAATTCACACACCAGTGTTAGTGTTTCAGTACAGCATTTTGATTGCTGAACATTTTATTTTAATCTACTGTACTGCCTTAGTAGATGCTATTTATTTTTATAATTTTAGGAGAGAATCCGAAAGGAGAAACCATTCTTTAGCTCGTCATGCAGACATCCTTGCTGCTGTGGAAACAAGGCTGTCATTGTTAAATATGACTTTTATGAAGTATGTGGATTCCAATCTCTGTTGCTTCATCCCAGGAAAGGTAAAGTAGTACTGCTTACCCAGAGCAATTGTACTGTGCTATGTCAACTGTAGTTGTTGGAAACTTGTAAAATATTGAGGTTTTTTTTTAAGTATTTAGTAAGGGTCTCACTACATAGATCGGACTCTTTGATTTACTTTTTCTTCTGGTTTTACATTTGTGTGGGTGTGGAAGTGGGGATGGAATTCAGAATCTTGTGCATTAGGCCCCCATAAACCTGGGATGATGATGGTAATGGTGATGGTGGTGGTGATTGATGACGATGATGATGATTTTTGTCTTTTTGAGACAGGGTCTCGCTGTGCAGTTCAGGCTGGCCTTGAGCTCTCTTTTGTAGCCCAGGATGGTCTCAAACTCGCACTGATCCTCCTGGCTCAGCCTCCCGAGTGCTGGGATTACAGGCGTGAGCCACCAAACCTGGCTCTGTGAATGGGTCCATTTTAGCTTCTGTATAGTTATCAGTATGAGTCTCATATATGTGGTCTTTGCGTTGAAAATGCTAAGTCTTACAATAGAAACTGATAATTCTGCAGAGAAGCTTGCTAAGAGTGCAGGTGCAAGTGTTGGTCTACAGTTAATATTCCAGAGATGATGCAGTGGGTCATAAGGGGTTGTCCAGCCTCTGAAATTGGTACACTGTAGGGCGGTGGGAATAGAAGAAGGTCATGGTTTTTGTTTTGTTTGAGAAATGTGTCTTGATGCCAGACTTATAGACATCTAGATTTAATAGTTTCTGCAACAGCAATTTATGTACACTTATTTATAGCTGTGCTATAAACTTAGATGTAATAATTGCTTCCACAATAAATAATTATTATACCGCAAAATACTCTGAACTAAGTATGGGCCTCTTTAATAAAGAAAGGGTATTGTGGCATATTTTCTAAAAATTAAAGCATTTCACATAGATTAACAATTCCACATTTTATTTTGTCTTTTTGAGACAAGGTCTCACTATGTAATTCAGGCTGGCCTTGAGTGCATTCTGTAGCACACGCTGGCCTCAAACCTACAGCAGTCCTCCTGCCTCAGCCTCCCAAGTGTTGGGATTACAGGTGTGTGCATGACACTATGCCCAGCTAATTGCACTTTTAAAAAAAAAATTCATGACCATGTCTGTAGTACATGATTATGTTCATTGTGAGGAGTTATTACTTGTACATAGAATTCTACTTCTTAAAGTGTAAATGCAGATGAGACACGGAACCAGTGGGAGGGATGTGAAGATTGTTTTATTATTTGATGAGATGGTGCTAAAAGGCTCCCTTTACGTGGTTGGAACTAATTAATACCTAACAGTGCAAGTACTCTTGTTATTTTTATAGGTAATCGACACTAACAGTATGATATATGTGCAGTTTCCATGTTCAGTTTCTATGACATTATTTCGAGGGACAGTCTTAGCACAGTTGGATTTGAATATCCCTTGGTGTATCACTTGTCTGCAGGTACTTTTGTAGAAACTGTAAAATGGTGACTAAAAACTATAGGTGCTGACTCTTGCCACATTTTAGGCAAAAGAGATTTCCCAGCCTTAACTCTTAGGTGTCGGTGTACTCTTAGGTGTTTTTGAACTAGTACTGGCTATTTTCTCTAGCTTCAGAGTTTTTACTAAAGGAAGTAAACATTTAAGAACCAGTGGTTCTTAAATAATTAACCATGGAGAGGTCTGTCTGCAGTAAAGTTCCCAGGGCCTGCAGAGCCTGCACTGCCTGGTGCCTGGCTGTCAAGGAACAAGTGGCCAGCCTTGGTTCTCGAGCACCAGGCGCACACGGCTGCCACAGCTTCTCTGCATCTGAGAAATGAGGCAGTCTAGAGGACTCCTGCTGTCGTGGAAACCCCACAGCTGGCTTCCGGGAGCCTTCACTAGCCCCGGTAGGTAGGTCAGCAGCTGGGAGGAGCTCGGCTCTGATCTCTGCATCATGGCATGAACGTCTCTGTGTCCCTTTGTGTTGTGCTGGCTGCATCTTAGTTTTTGAGGAGCTTTTGTTTGTAAGATCTCATTTATAGCTGTGCACAGCAAGTGGAAAAAAAGGTTACCTTCTCTACTGATAAGAAAGTAGATATCCAGAAAAGTTGATTCATTTGATGAAAACTATACTCCAGGCTTCTCATTTCACCATTATCTTCCTGTCTTCATTTCTTTACTAATACCGATTTCTTTTTTAAATATCCACTTTTTTAAATAAACATTTCTTTTTTAAAAAAAAAAAGAATTTTTTTTTAAATTTTATTTATTATTTTTATTCTTGTTTCAGAACCTTTTTTTTTTTTTTTTTTTTTTTTTTTTTTTTTTTTTTTTTTTTTTTTTTTTTTTTTTTTTTTTTTTTTTTTTTGTCTTTTTGAGACAGGGTCTCGCTATGCAGTTCAGGCTGGCCTTGAGCTCACTTTCGTAGCCCAGGCTGGTCTCGAACTCGCACCAATCCTCCTGCCTCAGCCTCCCGAGTGCTGGGATTACAGGCGTGCACCACCACGCCCGGCCTAAATAAACATTTCTTGACAAGAATTTATCCTAATGTGTTCTTTTTTTTTTTTTTCTGCATACCTATACTTGACTGAAAATAACGAAAATAATAGTAATTTGTTCAGGGTTGTTTTTTGTTTGTTTGTTTGTTTGTTTCTTGGTGGGTTTTGTTGTTGTTGTTTTTTCTTTTGTTTTGCAGGACCAGACTTCAAACTCACAACCTTGCA
Source organism: Myocastor coypus (assembly GCA_004027025.1). Classification (NCBI taxonomy): domain Eukaryota; kingdom Metazoa; phylum Chordata; class Mammalia; order Rodentia; family Myocastoridae; genus Myocastor; species Myocastor coypus. The sequence goes on along the minus strand of PVJA010013947.1, from coordinate 7,314 downwards.
CTTGTCACAGAGCTATCTCCCCAGTCCCAGGGTTTTTGTTTTTCAAAAATACCTTTTTTGTAGCTCATATTTCCTAAAATGATTATGCGTATACAGAAGTTTTACTTTTCTTTCTTCTTTTTCTTTCCTTTAGAATTGTGCCTTTGTTCTTTTCTTTTTTTTTTTTTTTTTTTTTTTTTTTTTTTTTTTTTTTTTTTTTTTTTTTTTTTTTTTTTTTTTTTTTTTTTTTTTTTTTTTTTTTTTTTTTTTTTTTTTTTTTTTTTTTTTTTTTTTTTTTTTTTTTTTTTTTTTTTTTTTTTTTTTTTTTTTTTTTTTTTTTTTTTTTTTTTTTTTTTTTTTTTTTTT
>PVJA010013946.1:0-48318 GCA_004027025.1 Myocastor coypus | reverse complement strand
GAACTCACTTTTGTAGCCCAGGCTGGTCTCAAACTCACACCGATCCTCCTGCCTCAGCCTCCCGAGTACTGGGATTACAGGTGTTTGCTACCATGCCCGGCCTTTTTACATTAAAAAAAAAAAATGTTTTTTTCTTGTTTCAGAACTTTTGTTTGTTTATTTATTTATTTTTATGGCCAGCTCAGCCTGCCCTGAGGGCAGGGCTGGTGCAGCATGTGGTGCTGGGGATCGAACCGCAGTCTCTGCAGCCACCCAAGCTTACCTAAGCAGACGCTTTAGACCACTGAACCATCCTTCCGGGCCCCTTTTTACATTAAAAAAAAATTCTTTGTTTATTGAAAGAAAGTGTTTAATTGATCAATTTTGCATGCCTAGACCTGGTAATCTGAGCAACTACTTTGAAGCTAACAATATGTAGTACAGGAGTCATTTTTAATTTTCTATCATTTTGTTTTGAAATTCTGTATCACTTTTTGACATTGTTGTCCTTTCTTTCTTTCTTTCTTTCTTTCTTTCTTTCTTTCTTTCTTTCTTTCTTTCTTTCTTTCCTTCTTTTCATTTTTTTGTTTCCTTTCCCTTTAAAATAAAAAAAATACGAAAAAGTTCTTAGAATCTGAAAGTAAATATATTTACTGGACATGGTACTGTATTTATTTTTTAATTCCTTAATTTTTTATTCCTGGCACCACTGTCACAATTTACAGGGCAATATGCGTGATGTAATGAGAAGAAAGAAAAAGACAATGCTACAACAGATAAAAAACCTCAAAATTGGCACTACACTGCATTAATCGATAGCTGCACTCTGCACACTCTGGCTATGACAGTCCTGCACCAGAAGGGCTTCCTGTTTAAGCTGCAGTAACTTTTCTGACGGTGCATCATCGTTCCTTCTGCAGCAGAGTTTTACAGTTCCTCTAATGCATTTGGGATGACTGTCATAAAGTAGCCTGAAGCTTTCCTGACAACTCTTGCTCTCTCTCCTGCTAAGAACTATAACCATTTTCTGTTGTCTTTCAAAACTTTCCACTGCTTCCACCAGCAGATCCATAACCACCATCATAGGGACTGCCAGAGCTTCTTCCACCAAAGCTGCCCACCCTCTATGGGTCCATAATTTGACTGCTGTTGTCCACTATAATTTTCAAGATCATCATAGCTCCCAACACCACCCTAGCTACCACCACCAAAATTTCCTCCTTCGTTGTAATCATCATATCCTCCGTCACCACCATGTATTCACCATCTTGGCTTCCACATCCTGGCCCACCACCGCCATACCCTCCTCTACCACTGTAACCAGGACCACCACCATAGTCTCCATCATCTCCTCCAAGTCCGTCATGTCCACCGTCACCTCTTCCATAACTACCTCTGCTGCTACCTCCTCCACCACTGTAACCTCTTCCACAAAAGTTTCTACCACTGCAAAAACTCCCTCCACCATCTCCAAAGTTTCCTCCATGACCCATACCATTGCCATATCCTTCTCCACAGTCTTTTTTGATCCAGCAGACTGCATCTCTTGTTTAGAAAGGACCTTTTCACTTCATAATTATGCCCATTAATAGTGTGGTATTTCTGAACAACAATTTTATCAACTTGTGCCATGATCATCAAAAGTTATAAAAGCAAAACCTCTCCTTTTCCCTCTCTATCTGTCTTCCATAACGTCTATGGTTTCAAACCTACCATATTTTCCAAAGTAGTCTCTCAAATTATATTCTTCTGTATCTTCTTTAATGCCAACAACAAAAATTTTCTTCACTGTTAGATGGGAACCAGGCTTTACCGAATCCTCTCTAGAAACAGCTCTCTTTGGTTCCACTACGTGATCATAAACTTTCTGTGGTCGAGCACACATTGCTGTATCCACCTCTTCAACACAAGAGTAAGTCACAAAAACCAAAGCCTGTGGAGCATTTTGTTTGAGGATCTCTCATTACCACACAAGCTGTGAGTGTGCCCCATTTTTCAAAGTGTTCTCTTAAACTATCATCAGTAGTTTCAAAACTCAGAGCACCAATAACAGATTCTTTAACTGCTCTGGTTCCTTTGGATCATGACCCTCTATTTTGAGACTGAATTTGCCTCTTCCAGCTTGAGTTAAATATGGGACCATGGACATGGTTCTGTATTAACATGGCTTTTTGTGACCATGACCATTTGTGTAGGTAAAGATGCTGGTGATATTCAATAGAGATTTGATAAGTTATAAATAAGTGTATATTTCAAATGTTTAGGAGTTGTCTTCAGTCCTTCCTCAAAAAGAACTCCAAACCAAGCTCAATTGACAGGTGTTTTTCTCATTTATAAAATTTCTTGCTAAAAGCCAGGCGTGGTGGCTCACGCCTGTAATCCCAGCACTCGGAAGGCTGAGGCAGGAGGATCAGTGCGAGTTCGAGACCAGCCTGGGCTACAAAAGTGAGCTCAAGAACAGCCTCAGCTGCATAGCGAGACCCTGTCTCAAAAAGACAAAAAAAAAAAAATTTCTTGCTAAATCATGGAAGTCTACATATTGACAGTGAGTGCAGAAGTTTATCTGGATCGCTCTTATTTTAGAAATTCAAGGCTGGCCAAATAGCTCAGTGGATTAAAGCATCTGCAGTTAGGCATAGGGGCCCGGGGTTCATTCGTTGGAACCTGCTGTGCTGGCTTCACCCCTGGGGTGCTCTGAGACATCAATTGAGGTTGGGTGTGGTGGCATGCACCTATAATCCCAGCTCTTGGGAGTCTGTAAACAGGTGGATCACTACAAATCTGATTTAGTAGTGAGACCCTGATCACCCTGCAGACCCTTCCCTAAAGTATGAAGAAAGAAATTCAAGACATAAATGCTTCTGCAAACATTGAATGAAGAAGTAGTTCGATAAAGAGAGTAGTGCTTGGTGAATAAAACGTGCATTTACTATAAATATGTACACAGAGCTAGATTGGTGAGATGAGCTTTAGGAGGCTTAGATTCAATAGCCTCCAACATCACAAGCTTCACTGGTGGCCCACTGCAATTGCAGAACATTTGACTGTGTATGTATCTGCTTCCTCTTAATCCAAAGAGAAGTATATTCTTTTCCTTTTTTTTTTCTAAGCAATATCAATAGGGAGGTGGGTCATGCCCACACACTGTACTCTGTACAACAATTGTGAAGACAATATGCAATATGTCAACTTTCAAAAAAAAGAAAGGGGAAAAGAAAAAAAAAAGTAATGTTGATTTAAAAGGGTTAATGTTTGTTTGATCAATCTTATATACCTATATGTATTAATCTAAACTGATCTGATGATGAAAATATGTAACATAACCATTGTTAAATTTAAACAATAAAAATATTAAATTAAAAATACTATAAATATGTACAATAAATTTTGTATAGGATAGGTTTCTCTGTGAAGGATTCAGCATACTCGGTTGTACCAGTACTTTTTCATGTAATCAGCAGCTTGAAAGCTAATTAAAATTTATCCATCAGTCATTAGCAGGTATAAGACTTAAAATATAACAAATCTGACTCATTACATTTGTACAGTTGCTTTGTATCTCACAGTAGAGTGAAAAAGTAACTATGATACGAGATGTCACACTTCAGAACAATTGGAAGGATAGACTTTGAGTATCTTACAGATAATTCCCATGATTTTTCATCTAAAACCTGCAATGTAGAAAAGATAAGAGCACCCTGACATTTTGGTGTGTGATTACAACTCTATTCCCTTTAATTATTCTGAAGTTAGAAGATTGTACAGCTCTAATTCTCAAATTGGAATCGGTACTTCAGAATATACTGCCTGATGCAACACAGAATAGAGGCTCTGATCAGGGGTGCATTGGCTCATTACTAATAACAATGTGGACTAGGCTGAGATGTCCTCCTAAGTGCTTTGTATGTATGTACAGACATATTTAGTGCTCAGAACAACTACATCAGGAAGACAATATTATAATCCTTTCCCATCTCTCTATAAAAACTGAGTAAATGGAGGCACACAAAAGCAAATATTCCAGTTACATAATCACGAAGACCAGCGCTCTGCTCTGAGGCAGCAGTGCACCCTGGGGACTTGCCCTGTATGGTGGTCTACATTCAGGGCTTGGGAGGCTGAGGCAGGAGGATAGCTGGGAGTTCGAGACCAGCCTGAGCTACAAAAGTGAGCTCAAGGCCAGCCTGAAATGCATAGCAAGACCCTGTCTCAAAAAAGACAAAAAAAAAAAAAAAAAAAAAGCCCAAAAAACAACCACTGAAGGTGAACAGCACCTGCATTACACCAGCTCTGTGTTTGATATTGACTCACATTTTGGAGTCAGATAAACTCTATACTCCAACTACCATGTTTACCATGTGAATTTAGGCAAGTGATTACTCTTTCCAAATGTCAAATAATCTTTCCAAGACTCAATTTTTTCATTAATAAAAGAAGAAAATATCTACTGAAATGGTGAGCAAATTATATAAGCTGTTACAATAATTCTGTAGAGTTAAAAATCTTTTCATGCTGATAGCCGGGCGTGGTGGCTCACGCCTGTAATCCCAGCACTTGGGAGGCTGAGGCAGGAGGATTGGTGCGAGTTCGAGACCAGCCTGGGCTACAAAAGTGAGTGCAGGACCAGCCTCAACTGCATAGCGAGACCCTGTCTCAAAAAGACAAAAAAAAAAAAAAAAAAAAAAATCTTTTCCTGCTGAAACATCTCTTTCAAAAGGGGTGTGTGTGTGTGTGTATGTGTGTGTGTGTGTATGTGTGTGTGTGTGTGTGTATTCCTTATATCCATTGCTTGGTCCACTTTAGAATTAATTGTGCCTTTTCATTAATTTAAGGAGAAATTATATATATATATATATATATATATATATATATATATATACATATGAATGAATGATATGGGTTTTATTATGACTTCCATTAGCACCTTGACATGATTTAACAAAACAGTATCTCACTACAAGGTACTGCTTAATGTGACACTTTGTGTAATGGAGCAAGTGGCTCTTTGCCAGTGAGAGTGCTGGCCCTCTCCTCATACCCTTATGAATGGGCAGAGGCTGTGTAGTTGGCAGGCAGCTCCCTGAGTAGAAAGCTTGAAAATGAAAAGCCTATCACTCGGTTGAGCCTCTTTCCTGTTAGAAAAGATTCCAGAGAGTGCTGGCCATTATGAGAAGATGATAACTTGGACTATGCCTTGGCACCTTTATCCCCTTTATCATCTTTTTCCACTTAGTGATTTTGAGCATAGTTAGATTGTTATAAAAGAGAAACTATTTAACTTTTGTGGTGCAAATCTGGCTTTTGCAATCCAGTGGAGAAAATATGAAAGACAAAGCTTTTGAGGTAAATTCTGATAACAAGATCTAGCCTCCTTGAAAGGAGGAAGCCCTTCAGGAGTAGAATGGTGTGATGGTGAAGGGTATTTACTTGATTGACTTGAGAGCTGCCTATGGGATGAAGAAATGCACTTGCACATGTCTGAGTGTGACATGTGGGTGTGGCCTTGGATACTATATGCCATCTGTGACTGTTCCTCTCTGGCTCCCATTCACTAGGCAGCTTTGTAATACCACACCTTTGACCTTGATGTTCTGTCCTCAGAACCAGCCCACCGTGCATTGCATCCTTTGAAACTATGAGCCAAATATATCACTGCTCCTTTAAGTAGCAGGTGGTGGGCAATTTCCTAGCAACAAAGGGCTAATTCAAAAGATAAAGCTCTAGTGGAGCACTGTCTAAAGCAGGAATTAGAAAAGATAAGTGACAGGCCTGATAACTCAATTTCAGAGTGAAAAGAAATTAAAAAGATAGGTGACATTCAGATAACTCAACTTGGGAGCGAAAGGAGAAGGACAATTGAGGAAGAGGAGAGTGGGCTCCATACTTGAGAAGCTGGTCCCTGCAGAGAGAGCAGTAGTCTCTGCAGAGCTAGACCTTTCAATGCAGTTCGAGTCTCACCAGCCGACTGTCCATCAGAGTGTGAGTGATGGCTCCCGCTGAGGTGCTGCATTAGGTCCCTTTGCATAGCCACTGACCCTTCCGCAGGAGCTATGTTGCCTGTCCCTTAACACTTCACCTAGCCAGGCTAAAGTAGTGTGTGAGTAAAGTCCTCCACTTCAACCGTAGTGGACACGCATAATCCTCCTGAACAAAAAGAATGGGATCCTGGATTTACCACTAGGAGTGCTGTGCAGTGAAAGGTCTGAATATCTGAACCCAAGCAGCTGCGTAGAGAGAGCTTGGGAAAACAGCCAAGTATTCTGCCAGTTTCTGATGGAAGATTGTGACCATTATGTCCTGCAAAGGAATGTAAGCATGACGTACTTTGAAATGATGTATATCCTGATTTTTATAGTAAAGTTAGTCAGCTTTTTAGGTCATGAGCCAATCAGTAGGAAGATGGTTGACTTACAAAGACCACAATTAATGAGCTAGCAGACCCATAAGTGGGAAGAAATATAAAGGTAATAATGTAAGTAAGCTGTTGTTGTTTTTTTAAATTGCAGAAGCCATTGTGAGACAAATGTTCTTTGCATGGAAATTATCTTTCCTATTTAATTTTTAGGACATAAGTTTTCACAGTTTACTGGACTTTGGACTTTTTAACTTCAAAATATTAGTCTCTGTTCCTTTTTATACCATCATAAAGAAGGAAATTTTACTTTACAAAGGCAGAAGCAGGGGCTGTAGGGTAGGGAAACTGAGGAACAGAAGAACTAAGTAACCTTGGAAAAAGCTGTTGGTATGGATTTATTTTTTCTTCAATTAAATTTCATGGGTACATTTTATATATACATAATGATAATATTCATCATAAAATTTGCACCTATATGTGATATAACTTGATTCTTTTTTTGACTTGACACCAAGAAATGTAGTTTTTTTTTTTTTTTTTTTTTTTTTTTTTTTTTTTTTGTCTTTTTGAGACAAGGTCTCGCTATGCAGTTGAGGCTGGCCTTGAGCTCACTTTCATAGCCCAGGCTGGTCTCGAACTCGCACCGATCCTCGTGCCTCAGCCTCCCGAGTGCTGGGATTACAGGCGTGCGCCACCACGCCCGGCTAAGAAATGTAGTTTTTATCATCAACTGATAAATACATATATGGAAGAAACAGGTTGTTCTGAAATGAATGTTTTCAGAATTCTTTGGGTTTGTTGCCAAACCTGAATTTTCCCCAAAAACAAATAATACCTTCTTCATTGCAATTTAGGAACTTTGAGATGCCAGCAGACTTGATTTTATGATTATACTGTGGGTTACTAATTTTTCTTGAAGTGGGCTTCAGTTAGAACTTGAAGGGCCCTTGTGCCCAGATCAAAACTATCATACTAAATAATTTTTACCTAATTTTTCTTGGTAATAGACCCTGAATAAAATATTTTATAACCATTTTCCCTAGCACAGACATGTGAGATTTAACTAAATTTGTATTTGTCTGATTTAGTGATGCTGGATGTTTAGAAAGATCTTTGTGCCAAAAGGACAGAGGAAAAAGATGGCAGAATCTCACAAGTTCTTGATTATGTATGAAGAAACTGGAGGCTGATGTGTGTATGAAGAAACAAGAAGACATTCGTTAGGACAAATTCCAGTCACTTCTGAGTAAAGGTGCCATTGCATATTGATTCCTCCAATACTTACCCTGGTGTTTGTAACAGAATGTGAACAATTATGATAAAGTGGGTGGAGATCAAGGGCAATATTAAAATTGGGCTGAAACATGTTTAGATGGAAAGTGTGGGTTTGTGACATACTGTTCTTTAAAAAACTTATCCTTTGACTCTCATACAACATTATGAAGTACAAAAAGAAGAGTAGCTATAGCAGAGTTCTATGGTCCACATTAGAAAGAGGATTTACTATTTGGCTTTTTACAAAAACTGTTCACTAATCTTGCCCCTAAATTATTATCAGAATGATGCTTTAATCTTGATGCCAACTCTCATTAATTAGAAGTAACTGTGTAGAGACCTGTGTTGAAAACTGAGTCTCTGGTCATTGAGTGTTGGGATGCATTAGCAAAGCTGGTTATAGGTCTAGAAGTGGAAACTGGTGACACTTGTGGCCACTGCTTGGAATTCCCCACTGTAAGTTCATTTTACCACATTGCTCTTTTTTTTTTTTTTTTTTTTTTTTTTTTTTTTTTTTTTTTTTTTTTTTTTTGCCTTTTTGAGACAGGGTCTGACTATGCAGTTCAGGCTGGCCTTGAGCTCACTTTTGTAGCCCAGGCTGGTCTTGAACTCGCACCGATCCTCCTGCCTCAGCCTCCTGAGTCCCGAGATTACAGGCATGCACCACCACGCCCAGCTTTGCCACATTGCTCTTAAATGTAACTTTCACTGAAGTATTGAGAATAATTTTGAATATGACACAGAGCAGGTGACTTCTACTGAAAGGTATCTGGAAGGTATTTTCCTAGATGAATGAATTCATGCAAGTTGCTATAACTGTGACTTGACCAAAAATTTCACTCTGTGCTTAATGGGTTGACCTTAAAAAGCTCAAAGTTAGATCTTTATATTGGCCTTTATTTTGTATTCAAGATAAGATTCAGGAATTTTCAATTACTTTTAATGGTAGACCAAATATGGTTCTAAAGACAATACTTTTATATGTCACTTTGGTTGCATTACATTTGAGAAGAATCACAGTACCATCACCAACCTGTCCTGCTGTGTACAATTCAACAAGTAGAAGTTAAAGCTATAATTCTAAAGTAATATCCTAAGGAGATTGAAACTATTTGCATTCTAATATGCAATATTCAATATCAATATAAATGTGCAATAGGAAGTAGATATTTGCTTATTTGTTTCTCTTAGGAAAGCAAGTTAGAATTTTGGAGCATGAAGTTTCATGAGGGAGTTTTCGTAAGAGAATTTTGGAATCATAGCTGGGGCCTAATAATAGGAATTAAGTATAACTGCTCTCTGTCTCTGTCTCTGTCTCTCCTTCCCTTATTTTTCCCCTCCCTCTTTTTCTCTTTCTTTCTTTTGTTTCTCTATGTATATAAAATTTACTGACCAATCAAAATAAGAAGTATCTTCTAAATCTTGACTCAACCTTGACATGGAGCAGATGCCAGGAGATAATCTTAGCTCTCAAAAATGATCAAATATGAGGGGAAGTAGTAATTTATTTGAAGTAGTTTGAAGTCCAGGCAGACCTATATTCCTTTTATAGGGGACAATTTCTATAGAACCTGGAAAGAGGATAAAATTAAACAACTCTCTGAAGTAAGCTTCAAAGAGAGTGTAGTTTTTTTAGGTTACAAGGGTTGAGGATGGGCATGGCAAGGACTTAATGAATTCTCTTGTTTCCACCTTGATAAGAAGGAAGAAATTTCATGCATCATCCATCCCAGAGCTAAGAATGAAGCTTATTAAAGTTAATTTTAATAGATCAAAACTTCTTTAGTATTGAGATATTCCAATTATTTTCCCTCTGTTTCACACAAGTCTGAGACTGAAGAACAATAATCACAATAACTATTATGTAAGTCAGCAATTCAAACACCCTAGGATGGTGACTATAAAGGAAGACAAAGTCTCCAGTGGCTTAGTCTAATGTCTCTATTTTTCTTCTCTGAAGCATCTTTTATACAGTCTTGGATCTAAAAATTCACCCAAATACCAACTTTATAATTATCATAACTGTTTTCCACTTCTTTCCATGTTCAACACTATAATATTAACATTTTATCAATTTAAGTTCAAATAATAGTCTAGCAACTTGAAGTCTCAGGGAATATAAATTGCAAATGGACATAGAAATTGTTTTCAGGAGATCTTGTTAATAAAGAGATGTTTTATATATATATATATATATATATATATATATATATACACACACACACACATATATATATATACACACTTTCTGGCACAGACAGATCATAGTTGTGATAAAACATTCTAAATGCAAGTGCTTCATTCTCAGGAATGATGTGCTCCCAAGGACTCAATATATCCCCTTTTGGGGATCTGTTATTTAGAGAACAAGAACTTTGTTGAAAACCCCTGCAAACATCACTGATTCTTAGTAAATGTTCTTAGCATCAGAATTTGCTGAATCTTCATCTTAGATAATTTTGTCTATCTTCAGGAGAAAAAATTAAAAATCAATATTCTGCTTGAACAAATTTATAAGATTCATATATAATAAATATTTATATACATTTTATATATAAATATTTATATACATTAATATATGTGATAATTGATCTGCCAGCCCTGGGAAGTGAATTTTTTGCAAAAAGTCACATGGTTAACAAATTGTAATTTGTTGTAAAGAAATACCAATTAAACACCAAGAAATAAAATGGATTATAATACTGTCTTGTTCACAAATGTGAATAACTTATTTATAATTACTGATGGTCAAGTTAAAATTTATATCTTCATTCTGCAAAGAGCACTTAAAAATCAAAATTGGTAAATTTAGATAAATAAATATTTTGTAATATATAAAGACAATTAATGACATCCGAATTATTTACGGTAATTAATCAAACACAATTACATTTGAAATAAACAATAACAGTAATAGGTCATTGTTCAGTTTTCCAAATATCAAAAATTTTAAAATTAATGTTTTAAAAGTTTTATTGGCATATGCATCTCTAAATCCTTGACGTTGATTCATAAGAATTTATCTTAAAGATTCAGAAACTTAAACACTTATCACGAAATCTTATTAAAGTATCATAACAATGAGAAACTAAAATTAATGTCTAATAGTGAAACATGATTTATGTATTATATAGAATACATCGTACTCACAAAATGTCATATTCCTAAAGAAATGTCAAGGATGTGCAGTAATGGATCTGGTATAGTGTTAAGTGAAAATTTCAGGGCAAAGGGCTGTGAATGTAGAGGTATATATGACATTTAGCTTTCCAAAGAAATGCATATATAGTTATAAATAAATTAGTAAGGGTATGGAAAGAAATATCAACAAAAATTTATCCTAGGTGATGGGCTGATAGATGATATTCACTTTCTTCTACATACATTATGGTATATTCTTCATTTTTTACTTTTTTATGGGATATTCTTTAAAAAATACCTAAATTTATATGAAGGAAGTGGAGCCAATACTAATTTGTTTCAGGAAAAAAGACAAATTGAAAGAAGTTCAATAATTATGGAAGAGGAGATAGTCTGCCCTGCACTTCTGATCCTCTCCTAACTCGGTCCAAGCCCAGAGTGTGTGGGTGAGATCTGCTCCATGTCCGCACCCCTTCTTCTACATTCCCAACCCAGCCCCAGCCTAAGGGAGACAGTCTGAGCTGTGCTTCTGATTCTCTCCGGACTCGGCCCAAGCCCACCCTGTGTGGGTGAGATCTGCTCCAAGTCCGCCATATCTCCCCCAGACCTAGCCCAGCTTCTGCAAGTGTGTGGGATTCAACCCCATGGGCTGCAGCAGCAAGAAGCTGGACACAACAACAGGAACCAAGCTAGGGACTTCTGGATGAGTTCAAATTTAGTAGATCCAGATCCGGTAAGCTGAGACACTTTGCTGGACCCAGATCTAGGAGAGTGTCTTCTCTTTTTTTCTCTTGATCTACAGAGCGGGTAACAGGTAACTAGGAGAACTAATCTGCCTGGAACACGCAGGTACATCAAGGCTAGGTGATCAGACAGAACTTAGGGGAACTGAATTAAATACAAATTCTAAATTTAATATCTGCTTAGCTGCATAGACATAATGTTTGCTCTTACTGTCTGAAACACAAAGCCATCAGATACAAAACTTTGTAAAATGCTAAATATAACTACAATTATTAATGTTCCCTACCATAGATCTGTAAATACAAAACTATAACTGCCTTAACCACATGATTTCTCTTGGGTAAGAACTTTGATAGGTGGTAAGGGTATAACTGCCCCAAAGCTCTACATCGAAGGTCAGAGGACAGTGCTATACAAATTATAATGAGAAGAAACAAAATGCAATCTCAGGACCTAAACTGACCCAGAAAAAACACACACCCATAGAAAAAACTGGGAATCACACAGCTGAAATCTCTGAATTAATAATGTCTGAAGTAAAGAAACAATTTCAGAAAGATATAGAGGAAATCAGATCAGAAATAGCCAATGAATTAAAAAAAAAAAAAGAAATCCCTGAATTAATAGTATCTGAAGTAAAGAAAAAAACCTGCAGAAATGTAGAGAGGAAATCAGATCAGAAATAATTTCTGAAGTAAAATTAGAAAGGATAGCTACCACAAAAGAATGAAAAACTGCTTCTAAAGAATACACTAATAAAAAGTTATAAGAGATTAAACAAATAATGGATTCCTATAGAGACAGAGATAAGAAACTAGCATCTTAAAGAATCAAAGAACAATAAACAAAGCTTAGGGCGGGTTGTAATCTGTTACTTAGGGATTCCAGAAAATTTAGGGATTTAAGAAGGCGAGTAACAGCTTATCCTGTTTGATGTCTCTGCCCTTACTTGAGATGTTGGTGATTATCTCCTCCCCTTCTTGTAATTCTTTTATTTAACAATTGTGTGAAGTTGGTATTAAACAAATACTGAAAGTCAACAGAGGTTATAGTCCTAAATAAAAAGGAGATACTTCTGGAGCTCTGGGCTCACTTTGAGAGAGACAGATCTCAGTGAGACCTCCGAAGCTACATTCATCAGGTCTTCTCATCATTTATTTCAGCACCAGATCATAACATACAACAGATTGCTTGAATGAGCAATATAAGAAAGAAACAGATCACATGAAGCACACTAAAAGAGATACATAGGAACTTAAAACCTCAATCCCAAGCTGGCAAAGCTACCTGAATGAAAGTGATGACAGAGTTTCAGATCTTAAAGACACTGCTGCAGCTAGTGAAAAGGTAAGAAGGGATCTATCAAAAACAATTAGGATGCAGGAAAAAAATAAGTCAACATCTCCAAGACTATGCAAAGATGAACAATGTGAGACAAATAGGCATCAACAAGAAAGAAGGAGTTAATACAAATGATATATAAAGAATATGGGCAGAGGTAATAGCAGAAAACTTCTCATATATGGGACAACATTCTAACATTCAGTAACTGAAGCATACAGAACTCCAAATAACTTCTACCCAATTAAAATCGCACCCAGACATATAATAGTCAAGATCCCCCAAAACCAGCACAAGAAAATATATTAAAACAGCTAGAGAAAAGAAAAAAGATCACATTTAAAGGAAAACTCATCAGAATAATGGCAGATTTCTCTTCACAAACCATGAAGTCAAGAACAGCATGGAGCAGAGTACTTCAAGGCCTCCATGAAAACAAATTCCAGCTCAGATTATTATACCTTGCAAAACTCCCTTTCAAGATTGATGGAGAAATGAAATATTTGCATGCCAAACAGCACCTAAAGAATTTCATAATGACAAAGCCAACCCTACACAGAATACTAAAAGATATTGTAGAGAGGGACCAAAATGACCAGAACACCATGAATGAGAACTGAAAGAATCCACTGAATAGGGTAAGCAATTACACACAAAAGAAAAAAGCATAAATAACAGCAGATAAATAACATGTCAATCACAAGTAAATATATCTCAATTATAACTTTAAATGTAAATCGACTTAATTGACCTATTAAAAGAAATAGATTAGCACAGTGGCTTATGAAGAAAAACAGCAATATCCTGTATACAAGAAACATACTTAACTCCTAAAGAAACTCATAGACTGAAAGTCAAAGGATGGAAAAACAATACCACATGCCCCAATACCTCAGAAAAAAAAAGCCAGGAGTAAAAGTCCTGTTTGTAGACGGTTTTAACTTCAAACCAAGAATGATCAAATGAAATAAAGAAGGCAATTACGAACCGGTTAGGGGAAAAAATTCAAGAGGAAGAGATAATACTCATAAATATGTATAGACTCAACATGGGAGTATCCAGCTATATAAGACAAATCTTAATGGACAGGAAAAAAATCTAATATCCAACACTACAACCTTAACAGGAGACCTTAACACCCCTTATCCCAAAAAGATAGGTCAAGTTGAATAAAAGTAGTAAAGAAGTAGCAGAACTGAATCAGAATTTGGAACAAAGGAATATAGTGGATGTTATGGTTTATGTCTAGCTGTCCCCCTAAAGCCTCATGCAGTCATGGGCCTGGGACTTCTAGAGTTTGAGATATGATTCATGATCCCTGGGATTATGTGTTGTAGTACTGATGGGATTATTGGTCTGAGTACTTCTGGGATTATGGGTGCAGCCTAAGGTGGATAGGCTGAGGCAGAGAGCCTGAATGTAGTATAAAGAGAGACAGAGAGACAGACTAGGCTGTTGCTCTGCTGCCATGATTGGTTGGTTGCCTCTGTTACCATTTTGTTGCTGTTCTGCCGCCATGAACTGGATACTCTCTTCCCTGTTCCATTCAGCCTTGGGTCAGCGAAATATGGACTGAAATCTCCACAAAATCTTAGCTAAATAAACCTTTCCTTCCTTCATTTTGAGTGTTGGGTATTTGTCCCAGCAATGAGTAAAAAACAACTAAGACAGTGGACATATACACAGTGTTCAACTTAACCACTTCTGAATACACATTTTTCTCAGCTTCACGTGGGACGTTTTCTAAAATAGACCGCATTCAGTTTCACATGTCATCTCAAAGTATATTCAATAAAACAGAAATTGTCCTATGTATATTATCTGACCACAGTGCAATGAAACTGGAAATAAACTACAGAAGATACGACAAAAATTCCATAAACACATGGAAATTAAACAGCACCTTCCTCATCAACTATCAATGATTGATGCAAAATATTGACTCCAAGTTAAGTTGAAGATGTTTAACATTCAGGAAGACTGTGGTGTTAAGTTCAAGTACCTATGGTACAGAGTAATAATATCCCTAAGATTCTCTCATGAAGGGTTAAGAATGTAAGTTTACACACCAAAAATTAGAGAAAAAGAAGGGCTACAAGGACAGTCAATATTTTGGGCCTAGCCCCTCTAGGTCATTGCGGACTCATGAATAAGAAAACCTGTACAGTAACATCCTACAGCTCAGTGGTGTCCCATAACTTTATGTTCAGGGAGATTGTTGGGCCAGTATAAAGTGAACAGATGATCTATAGTGTGCCTAAGGAGAGTCTTGTAGAGGGAAAACATTGTCTCAGGTTTTCATAGAGAGAAAATGGGTTAAGCAATGGCTGTGAAAAATCCAAATGGCTGACACTGCCAAAAGTTGTACAAAATTCTGTACATGGTTTGAAGGTAAATCCTGAGGGGATTTGACTGACCTTATCAGATACAAAAGCTACATTTTTTTGTTATATAGGTCTTGCTTTAACTTGGTCTTAACCATCCAACAGAAAAGGTTAACCACGAGGTATATAGAGTAAAGCCATATTAATATGCTGAGCTATAAAAGGTTCATGTGAACAGCTTCCAACATTGATAGTTCTGCTGATAACCCACTACTATTATGGACTATTGGGCTATGCATACAACTACTTTCTCTTAGTTCAATGAGAAGAAACATTTGCACTAATAGTGTTCAGAAAAGTTATCATGTCTGTATCTTGTACCCTGAGTAATTACTATGAAGACAACAATACGTACTGTATTTATTATTGTGGCTGTCCTACTAACATGTTTTGAAACTGTCTCCTTGTTATTTCTTTCTTAATAAAGTTAATAAAATTTTAAAAATGATACATTTGTCAAATATACTAGTAACATTAAAAGTCAAATTAGTTGAATGAATATATATAATATACATTAGATAATTTATAAAAAAAGAAAAATTCTTTCACTTCTAGACTAGTATGCTAATATCTATAATCTGAACAATTACACTGAGAAAAACAATGTACAATATAAAAACCATAGCTGAATACTTTTCATCTTTTTCTGTTAAATATATACCATCTTTAATGTCCTATCTTTTATACTCTCTTTAAAATAAATTTAAAAATAAAAGTGATAGAAACAAAGGAAAAAGATTTATTGAAAGGAAAAGTGAATGTCTAATTGTTTGGTCAATCTTGCATACCTATATCTAGTAGTGTGAACAACAAATTTGATAATAATAATATGTTATTTAACACCCATTGCTAATATCCCATTCTAGTTCTGAAATTCTATACCATTTGTACTGTCTCCTATTGCTTTGTTGCTGTCTTTGTTTATGTTATTTGTTCTAGTTTTTGTTTGTAATTTTTCTCTTTACAATAAAAAGAAGTGTGTTTGTTTTTTAAAAAGAATAATAATTATGGAAGAAGTTATACAAATTACATGACAATTACTTCTCAAATTATTTGAAGACTATTTGCCTGATCTATCTTCAAATTACTAAGGCACAAATCATTCTTTTTTTTTTTTTTTTTTTTTTTCTTTTTGCAGGACCGGGGATTGAACTTAGGTCCTTGTATTTGCCAGGCAAGTGCTTATTCTACTGAGATATTTCCCCAGCCCCCACAAATAATTGTTAATCACATAAAAACTGTACTGTTTATGAAATAGGTGGAAAAATATTCAATTTTTTAACCTATGATAATGCTACTTCTCTTAGCTACTTTTCTCATGGCTAACACAAAATATCAAACACCCAATGTTAAAGGAGAGATTTATTTGGGTCACAATGTGACTGTAACTGCAAGGCTCCAAAGTAGGTGGCATAGAAGGGGAGAAATGGCTCATGATGGACAGAATGTAGCAAAACAAGGCACCTGCCAAGGTTGCTTAGTAATCACCAGCCATTAATTCTAGCATCTTTAATCTTAACATTGATAGGACTATAAATCAGTTACATCCCGCAGATTCACTCAACTCTGACAAAATCACCCATGACTTTATGGGAGGATATATGATCATTATATATAACATTATGCCCCTGGTGTAAGACTCATGCCTTTTGTGCAAAAGGCATTTAGTTCAACTCCAAGAATTGCAAATGTTATAACAGTTACAGAATTGTTTAAATGTCCAAGTTCAAAGTCTCCTCTGGGCTTTATGGAAAACTTAGTTACAAGCCCCAATACAAATGAAAAGAAATTTAAATGCTTTCAAAATTCAATAGCACAAGATACACTTTACCATTCCAAAAGTTACAAATAGGCTGATACAAAGAGATTGGACTAAAGCAACTCCAAAATCTAGCAGGGTAAGTATTAAGTCTTGTAGCTCCATGTGCAGAATCAGAGGCAATTTGTGGCAAGATGTGAACTCTAATGACTAGGGTGTGTCTGCATCTATAACATTTAAGGTGATGATTGCTTCCGTAGCTTCTCTCTTGGTTCTCCCATAGCCCACTTCGCTGTCTCATTGCAGTTTTTCACAGATGATTGATGCTCTTGGCTTTTCCGAACTCCTAGAGCCTTCCATGTACCTTTGGTTTCACCTGTACAGCTTTACACACTGCCTTCTATGGGACACTATCTGGCATCCCTGGCCTTCTGCAATTTGAGTGGTAGCCTTTTTGACACCACAACTCTTGCCTTTTGCATGCACCTAAAATCACCACCATGTGGATTAGGTCTGTGGCTAGTTGGAGCAATAGCCAGATTTTCTGTTCTTTTGGCTATAGGGGCTGAGTGCTTACGAACCAAATCCTGAGGAACAATCTCCCTAGACTCTGTCATTGTGGAAAATGGAGCTCTGGGACCCCTCTTCTCAAATCAGTTTTTCACTGTTGCAATTTTAACTGTACAGCCTGGAGTCCTTCTATGTAATATGATGCCCTCAGGCCATTTTCTGTATTCTTATGTTCTTTATCAGCAATTAAGATTGCGTTTGCTCTATCTTTGTGGTCCATAGCTTTTCTAGTGCTTCCTGTCTGACCAAAGTCAATGTCTTAAAACACTTGGCTGGACTCTTGGCTCTTTATTCTCTAAATAAATATTGCTGAAAGCCGTCAGCAGTAGTCATGCCACTCCCTCAACATTAGACTGCTCTGAAATCTCTTCTACAAGATTAATGGTCTGATACCCTAAATTTTAACATCAAAGTCTACAGACATGAGTAAATGTAAAGGAAAACTTTATGCCAAGCCATAGTACACACTATCTGCAGTCCAACAGCCAATGCAGTTCTTTCCAGCTGAAACCTTCGTAGCCTGGTCTTTACCAGCAGCATGTCTATTAGGATTCTGATCTTCTGAGCTTTGACCAGAATCTCCCATAAAATGCAACCTCAGGCATTCTAGGGGTGCTCTTTCAGCCAACAACTGCACCCTCCTGAACTCTTCCCACAATCAGTCCTAAAGGATGCTGAACCACATGGTTAGGTAAAGCCACAGCAGTGACTCCTCTACTCTGATATCAAATTCTGTTCTCTGGTACCACATCCATAGTCACTTTTCTCTCATGGATGAAATAAAATACCGAACACCCAAAATTAAAAGGGGTTTATTTAACTCAGAGTGTATAAAGGTTTTAGTTCAGGCAGGGTAGCATGGCAGACAGGCATCATAGAGGAGAAACAGTTTATGGTGGGCAAAAGGTAGCAAAGTAAACAAGGGACATTATCAGGTTCTTTCTGTCCCTTCCAGCCTCTAGCTAGACTACTTGGAGTAGTGTAGTGCCAAACAATGGTGGATTTATTTAGCAATCATCAACCCTTAATCCTGACATCCTTTTATCCTAGCATTGCACCATGAATCAATCACACACTCTAGATCGTGCCATTCCTGAAAATGCCCATTGAGGACTGAATCAGGCTTTGAGGGAATATGAACAGAGCCACAGTACTACCAAAACACAAAACAAATATGATTCCAACAAAACAATTAGAGAAATAACTTTCTTTATGATCACAATAGCAAAAATCCTTAGCAAAACACTGGAAAATTGAATTCAGCAGTATGTTTAAGGCTGATAAAAACAAGAGTACTTACTATTACTCTTTCATTGTAGCCTTTTACCTACCATAATTCTTAAGATTATACCAAAGTAGAAAGTTAAAAAATAGGTATAAGAAGCATCATTATTGAGAAAAGGAGATAATTGTGTCAATACTTGTAGGGAATATACTTTATGTATGCACATATGTAGGAGAAATGACTAAAGTCTTAGAGTTAATCAAAACAATGCATCAAAAGGGTCAGACATTCAATAATGATTTTAAAAAGTTAATAGTTTAAAACATATACAACGTAAGTAGAATATAAATGGGGATTAAGTTTCCTATTCTCAGTAGGGACAAAAGTCAGAAAATATCAGTGATCTGTTTTTTGGGAAAAGCTTTCAATTAGCAATAATCACTCCTTGGATAAACCTCACTGGCTATGATACTGCCATTTCACAAATCTGTTTTTTGATTGTGACAGGATCTCCTCATGAAACTGAGGATTACCTCAACATAGAAATCCTTCTGCCTGTTCCTGGAAGCCACTTTTATGTTTCCAATAAAAGAAATTACAATATTTAATGATATAAATTAAATGTTGTATTTGTGGCAAATTATACTACTATTAAGACAAGAAAACAATTTATATTTTTAATTTGTATTTTTTATTAGCACATGTTAGAAGTACGTGATAATTATCTTCACAGTGGGAAATTGGTTAATGTACATAACACAGCTCAAGTATTCTTTACCCCCTCCCCTCCTTACCTTTGTCCTACCTCTGTCTCTTGGTACATCTCCCAATTGCAAAGACCTATCTACCTATTTCATGTCATCTACCTTTGTTTTACTTTTACTTATATTTTGAGTTTCCCTAAATTAGGAATATCATACAATATTTAACCTGGTGTGTTTGATTTATTTCACTTAACGTTAAGTCTCAAGGTGCATTTATTTTCTTATAAACCGCTAAAGTTTAATTTCCTCTTTGGCCAGGTGCTATTCCACTGTGTATATACTACTACCTTTAGCCATTCATCTGGTAATGGGACTACAGGTTTCTTCAAAGATTTAGCTATTATGAATTGTACTATTATAAAAATGGGCACCTGTGTATTGCTATAACATGATGTCTTTTATTCTTTTGAGAAGAAACCTAGAAAAGAAATAGTTGAGGCAAATGAAATTTCTACCTTTAATTCTTTGAGGGATCTCCATAGTGATTTCCAAAGTGGTTGTACTAGCTTATATTCACTCCAACAACGTGGAAAGGTTTCCCTTCTGTCACAGCCTTCCAGAATTTCTTATTGCTTGATTTCTAGATCAAAGCCATATTTTATAGGAGTAAGATATACAATGGTGCCTTGATTCATGAACTTAATTCTTTACAAGATTCTGATTATAGAGTTGGCCTTGAATGAATAAAATTTCCCCATAGGATTCAATGTCACCAGAAGTGGAGTTTGTAACAGAAGTAAAATTTGCTAAATGCTTCTATTCACAAAATGAATTATTTGCAAAGAGAAGCATTCCTGAACTAAGGTACCACTGTAATCTCGGTGATTTTTCATAACTGTTTGCATATTGGCTAGCAGTGTCAAACCTTTCTTCAAGTGTTAATTGGCAACTTGTACTTATATGAAGAGTTTACTCATTTCATTTGCCCATTTTTGATTAGGTCTTGTATTAAAAGGTCTAATTTTTGAGTACTTTATATAGTCTAGATATTAGTTTGTCTGAGGAATAGATGGATTTTTTTTTTACCTGTCTGTAAGTTGTTTCTTCATTCTGTTTGTTAATTCCTTTATTGTGCAGAGACTTTTAAAATTGATAAGACCCCAGCCAGGGATATATCTTAGGGATACAAGTACCTGTCTAGAGAGTGCAAGATCCTGAGTTTGGTTCCCAGTACAAAATAAACAAACAAATAAATTTGATATGACCCTATTAGTTGATCCTTTGATCTATCTTAAAGCATGCTTGCATCCCTGGGATGAAGCCTACTTGAACTTTTTGATGATTGGCTGCATTGTTTGTCAGTATTTTGTTGAGAATTTTTGTGCTTATATTTGTTAAAGAGATTGTTTTGTATTTATTCATTTATTTTTGGTGAGCTCATTTATCTGCTTTGGAAAAGAGAAATGTTATCTTCCAGATATGATTTTGGGAGTACACTCCTCTTTCAATTTCATTAAAAGTTTGAGGAATATTGCTGCTATGTATTGCCTAAACCTTTTTGTAGACTTCAACAATGAGTTCATTAGGACGTCGGCTTTCCTTATTCACAGTTTTAGATTTTTTTACTGGTGTTTAATTTTCTTTGCATGTTGTTGGATTATCACCTTTTTGAAATCTTTTTTTCCATAGATTTGACAATTTATGTGTGCCTAGGAATCTATCCATATGTTCAAGATCTTCTCATTTATTGAAGCATAGCTTTTCCAAGTAGTTGCTAATAATCATTTGGATTTTGCAATGTCTGTTGTGGTTTCAATTCTTATACTTCTTGTGACATTAACTTCTTCCCTTTTTTGATTTTTGACTAACGGGTTGCCTATTTTATTTTACTTTTCTATTTTACGGAAGGGTTTACAGGGTGTTCAGGGTCTCACTACTAGATCAGACTTGTGGTGATCCCCCTGTTTACAGCCTCCCAAGAGCTGGGATTACAGGCAGGTGCCACCACTCCCAGTCTCAATGGTCATCTCAGAGGATCCTAGGGGAGAGATTGGCAAGGCAGGCCTGGGGACTGAACTCTTGCCCCCTGTGCCTGCTTGCAAACTTTTTAATCCACTGAGCTATTTGGTTGACCCAATTTTATTTTTTGAAAGAATCACATCTTCCATTCATTTTTAGGTATTAAAGTTTAGTCTAAGTTTCATTAACTTTTGCTCTGATCTTTATAATTTCCTTCTTCGTAATAGCTTTGAATTTAGCTTGTTCTTGTTATTTTAGGACCTTAGGTGCGCTATTCATGTTTTTCTGATATGGATGAGCACTCACAGAAACGAACTTTCACCTTAGGATGCTTTCCCCTGTGTTCCGTGAGTTATAGTATTATATTAGCAATAGCACTTGATTCTAGGAACTTTTCCATGCTTTCTCCTGTTATGTATCAATTATTCAAAAGTATACTGTTTAATTTTTATATGTTTGCATGATACCTGTGGTTCTACTGCCATTGATTTCTTGGACCATTTTACTGTAATATAATAATATGCACTGGATAATTTAAAATTTTTTGGATTTTTTATTTTAAAGAGGGCATAAAATAAGTAAGACATTATAAACGATACACAATTTAAAAAATAACAGGATGATAGGTATTGAATAGAGGTTGTTATATTGCACATTGATGTCTTCAAAGTAGTTGCCTAGATTATCAGAGATAAGCATGTAAAATTGGTCAAAGTATAAATCTTAAGAATTAGTTACTACTTTCAGAAGCTGATAGAAATAGTATAACAATCAATTTAGCTAGCATATATATATATATATATATATATATATATATATATATATATGATTTTCTTCTGCTTCTTTTCCTTTCTTTCATCCAAGTACTTTATTCCTCTTGTTCAGTTTCTTTCCCATTTAATATATCTATTGCACTTTTCAGATTTTATATACTCTTTCAGATTCTTACTAGGGAGAAAATATTGTGTTTACATGTGTGGATCTGATTTATTTCATTTATGAGTATAGTCTCTAGTTGCAACCATTTACCTATAAAAGCCTAAAGATTATCCTTCTTTATAGCTGATTCATGCTCAACTGCATAAAAACACCGCATCTTTTTATCCTTTAGTCAATGGGTGGACATTTGAGTTGTTTCTAAGAATTAGCTACGACAAGTTGTGCTGTTATAAACATGGATACACATATGTCACTGTGGTATGATACTTTCAAAAATTCTAGAAAAATATTGTGGTAGTTGATATATTGTGTCAACTTGAGGAAGCTTGGCTAGACAGGCTCGGCTGGTTCTCAGCTGCAGGATGCGGAGGGCCTGCCCTGGGATGTGATTGGTTCCAGTATAGGACCAGACGGGCCACTCCAGAGTGACTCAGTAAAAAAAGTGTATAAAAGAGTTGAGGAAGACTTTGTGCAAGCAGAACAGCCCAGCCAGGCCCTGGCTGCTTCCTGCCTGGCCCAGCCCTGCCCTACTTCTTTGGAGAGGTCCTGAACTTTGGAGGAGTTTGATCTTCCCAGTCACACCTCTGGGGGAGCTCTGCACTGGCACAGAATTTGGAAGAGGGAGGCTTGATGGATGCCACAGCTGTTTCTCCCCATCTGCTCTTCTGCCGCCTTGGAGCCAGTGGAGTATGAGCTGAAACCTCCACAAACTGTGAACTAAATAAACCTTTCCTTCCTTCATTTTGAATGTTGGGTATTTGTCCCAGTAAGGAGTAAAAAGTAACTACAACAAATATTCAGAAGGGGAATAGCTGTGTCATATGAGACTTCTAATCTTAGCTTTTTGAGGAATCCTGACATTGATTTCCATAGCAGTTATACTAGTCTATGCTCACACAAACTGTGGTGAGTGGTTCTTACTCATTGCATCACCAGCATTTGTTATTAGTTGATTTCTTTATTACAGCCATTCTTTCTAGGGCGAGATGGAATCTCAGTGTTGTTTCTTTTGCATTTCTCAAGTGTCCAGTTCTGTTGGACAGTTTTTCTTTTATTTATTTACTTTTTTGTATTTATTCCTCTGAGAAGTGTGTGTTCATCTGAAATGCCTGAATAGGGTCTTTGAATTTTGTTTGTTTGTATTCTCATTTATTCTGCTGAGATTCAATACATAATCTTAAGGTATACAAACTTATTAGTAGGCATAAAAGACCTGAAAACATGAAGGGCTATGATATTTCAGAAACTATTTAAATGTTATAAAATTTAAAATAAAAATATAAACTAAAATAACATTTATAGGAATGTCACATTCTAATAAAAACTTTTTATGCAGTTGACATACTTTTGCTAAAATTATACCACTACTGGTAAATGATTAATGGCTTTCTTTTTACTGGACAGCTAAACACATTCTTGCAATTTAGGCAGACTCTATCTTAGTATAAAAAATACAAAAGGGTTGAGGATATACCTCAGTGCTAAGGCCCTCAGTTCAATTCCCAGTACTACCAAAGCAAACAAATAACAATGGAAAGAATTTTAAAAATGTATCATATCAGCCTTCCTAGTTTCTGCTTCTGTGACTTGCTGTTTTTCTCATGGATCTTTCTTCTGTGTGTTTGTTTACTCTGAGGAGTTGCTTGGGTACTCATGGGAGATTGCACATGATTCTTAGAACGGCACTTTCTGTATGTGGAGATATCTTTCGCTGAACAGTTTTGATTCTAATGTAAACAAATTAACCATTTTGTTACAAAGTTTGTGCATTAACTGTCTTATTTAAAGCTAGTTAAAGATACTGTCATTTTCTTTGGTTAGTTTGGTGGTATTCCTCTCCTATCCAGCCACGAATTAAAGCTGCAGTCCGGATGATACACATGGGTTTAATTTTAGTCTTCAAACATACAGAAAATCAGTTCTTTCCAGCTCCATTTATTAAAAAGGCTATCTTTCTTCCAGCGAATATATTTGTCCCATTTGTCAAAGATAAGATGTCTGAGTGTGCCTATAGCTCTACACATCTTTTAATCTTTTCCATTGATTCTCAAGTCTGTTTTATGCCAGTACCACGCTGATTTTTATCACAGTACATTGTAATATATCAAGTTAGGGATTATAATAGCTTCTGCTTTTCCTTTATTACCCAGGATTGCTTTTGATATTCTGGGTTTCTTCTGTTATTAAATGAATTTTAAGAATATTTTCTCTGGATCTGCATGGTATGCCAATGATATTTTTGGAATTGCACTAAACCTGTATAACAATTTTGGGAGTGTGGCCATTTTCACAATTTTGGTTCTTCCTCTCTTGGAGCAAGCAATGTCTTTCCTTTTTTTGAAATTCTCTTTTTTCAGAGTATTATAATTTTCATTGTATAGATCTTTTACTTCTTTAGTTAGATTAATTCCTAAGTATTTCATTTATCTGGATGCTATTGTGAAGGATATTATTTCTCTAATTTCTCTCACAGTGAGTTTGTGCTTGGGTGAACCACAAACTATTAATTTTTGAGTGGTGAGTTTGAGTTTGTATACTGGTATGTTACTGAATTTGTTTGTTAGTTTTAGAAGTCTCTTGGGAGGTTTTTTTTTTTTTTTTTTTTTTTTTTTTTTTTTTTTTTTTTTTTTTTTTTTTTTTTTTTTTTTTTTTTTTTTTTTTTTTTTTTTTTTTTTTTTTTTTTTTTTTTTTTTTTTTTTTTTTTTTTTTTTTTTTTTTTTTTTTTTTGAGTCTTCCATGTAGAGTTTCATGTCTTTTGCAAATAATGATAATTTAACTTCTTCCTTTCCAATTCTTATTTCTTTTATTTCTCTTTCTTGTCCAATTGGCCTGGCTATTTCCAAAACTATATTGAATAGGAGTGATGATAGTGGACATCCTGGTCTTACATGTGATTTTAGAGTGAAAACTTTCAGTTTTTGTCCATTTAGAATGATGTTGCATGCTAATTTGTCACATGAAGATCAACTGTTCAATTTTTTGTAGATTCATTTCAATCATGGATGAGTATTAGACTTTATAGAATACTTTTTCTGTGTCAGTTTAGATGATCATGTGTTTTTTTGTTTTGTTGATATAGTATGTTATATTTGTGGATTTGCAAATGTTGAATTATCTCTGCATCTTGGAGATGAACCCTACCTGGTAATGGCATACAGTATTCCTGATCATTTGATTCATTCTATTAGATGATATTTTACTGAGTGTTTTTGTACTTATGTTCCTTTGGGAGATTGGCCTATAGTTCTGTTTGTTTATTTTTTGTTTGGTTTTTGGTCTTTCTTTGATTTTGTTACCAGTGTAACATTTGCCTCCAAAAGTGTGTTAGGGAGAATTTTAATTTCATTAAAGATTTTGAGGAGCACTGGGGTGAAATCTTCCCTAAATGTCTTTTATTTTTTTAATGGCTGGCTCAGCCTGCCCTGCGGTGGGGCTGTCACAGGATGTGGTGCCCGGGATGCAACCCCGGTAGCTGTGGTTGTCTAAGCTTTCCTAAGCAGATGCTTTAGACTGCTGAACCATCTCACTGACCCCTTCCCTAAATTTCTTATGGAATTCAACTGTGAATAAATCAGGTCTTAGGCATTTCTTTGTTGATAATGTTTTGATTATATTTTGAATTTTACTAATTAATATTGAATTAATCAGAATTTTTATCTTTTTAAAATTCAGTTATGATAATCTGTACATATCTAAGAATCTGTTCATCTGCATTTTCTGTCTTCTGAGATTATGGATTTTTGAAGTAGGTATTGATAATCTTCTGATTTTCCACAGGATGTGTAGTAATTTCATGTTTTTCATTCCTTATTGCTTGAATTTGAATTTTTCCTTTTATTTATGAAGTTGGTTAGGGGGTCTGTCAACTTTATTTAATCTCTCAAAGAACCAACTTTTTAAGTCATTAATTTTTTTTTTTTTGGTGTCAATTGCATTAATTTCTGCTCTAATCTTTATAATTTTCTGCCTTCCATTGGCTTTGGTCTTAACTTGCTGTTCTTTTTCTAGAAGCTTGAGGCAAAGCATTGGGGTTTTTGTCAGTTCTCCTTTTGTTTTCCATAGGAAAACAGGAACTCCGTGGGAGTTCACCTTTGTAAATTTTATGGTGAGAACTGCTTTCATTGTATCCCACACACTACAGTAAATTGTGTTTGAATTTTCATTGGACTATAGATTGTGTTTAATTTCTTCTTTAGTTTCATCTGTGACCCTTTGAGTGTTCAGAAGGGTGTTATTTAATTTCCATTTGTTTATGAGGTTTTTGCAGTTTCTTTTGCTGCTACTTTCTAGTTTCATGTCACTATGGTCAGACGATATATGCAGGGAATAATTTTAATAAGTATTTACTTAAGCATGGCCTATGGACTAGTATGTGGTCTATTTTAGAGACCAAAGGTTTGATTTAGTTCCACTACCTTTTGCCAAGTTTTATCTAGTTGAGCTATCTCTTTGAGTTAATGGGGTGTTAAGGTCCCTTGTTAAGATTGCATTATTGTTTATCTGATTTTTCATGTCCTTTGCAATTTGTGTTATATAACTGGTGTTCACATATTCGGTGCCTACATTTTTATGATTGTTATCCCTTCATTTTGCAATTTTTCCCTAACAAGTATGTTAGTGACGTATTTTCCCTTTTTTTTTTTTTTTTTTTTTTTGGTACCAAGGATTGAACTGTAGGGTCTTTATGTCTTTTAATTGTTCTTGGTGGGAAGCTCACATTGTCTCTGAACAGAACAGCTACTCCTGCTTTTTACTGAGCTCCTGGGATGTGGAATATTGTTTTTCATCCTTTGATTTTCAGCCTATAAATTTTCCTTTGAGTTAAATGTGTTCTTGTATACAGCATATTTGTTACTGGATGTTTCAGTCTGTACTCAGCTGGCTCTAAGGCAAAGTGGCCTCCAGAAGCTGCCCCCTGACTGCATTAGGCTTTAGGGGGACACCTATACACAAACCATAACAACATTGTTTGATTTTTTTTTAATTTTTAACGTTCTTGGTTCTGGGGAGTGCGCTCAGGACGTTGTGCTTGCCAGGCAGGCACTTATGCCACTAATATACGTCACCTGCCCTGTATTTTGTTTCTTGATTCACTCTGCCAATCTCTTTCTGTTTTTTTTTTTTTTTTTTTTTTTTTTTTTTTTTTTTTTTTTTTTTTTTTTTTTTTTTTTTTTTTTTTTTTTTTTTTTTTTTTTTTTTTTTTTTTTTTTTTTTTTTTTTTTTGGTTGGTGAATTTAAGCCATTTACATAGGTGGTTATGACTGATATATTGGCTTATCTTTGTCACGTGATTTCCCTGCTGCTGGTTCTACACTTTCCCCGTGTGTTTAATTGCTCGCCCTGTTTGGTGCTTTCTTACTGTTGTTCTTCTTGAAACTGTCATTTTTACCTCTTTCTAAAATATCTTTCAGTACTGTTTGTAGGGTTGCTTTGATATTCCTGAATTTCTTTAATTATTCTTTGTCGTAGAAGTATTTTACTTCTTCATTCATTTTTGAAAGGTAGTTTTGCAGGGCATATCGATCTGGGTTCAAAACTGTTTTTTTTTTTTTTTTCTGGACTTGAAATACCTTACTCCAAGCTCTTCTTGACTTGATGGTTTGTGTTAAAAAATCTTCTGTGATTCTAACGAGTTTCACTTTATATGTGATCTATTACTTTTTCTCTAACAGCTTTCAATATGTTTCTCTTGTGCTGAATTTCTAGGATTTTGATTATTATATGTCTTGGTGCATATACATTTTGGTTGATGCTAATTGAAATTCTTTATGCCTCACTTATTTGAATGTTAGATTTTTTTTACCCATGTTTAAGAAGAAGTTTTCTGCTATTGCTTCTGCAAATAGTCTTTTTAAGTCTTTTTTGCTTACTCCTTCTTTTCCATTGACACCTATCAGTCTTATATTGTTCATCATTGCATCGTCTTATAGCTGTTAAATCATTATTTTTGGTTCTGCATTATTTTTATAGGAATTTTTCTTTCTTTTTTTTGGTACTACTGAGTTTTTATTAGCTGAACAACATCATGCCATGTGTACACTCACAAATTTTGATAAGGCATTCTCATTGTCTTCACTGGTTCACAGTGTAGAATGACAAATAAGGACCCATGTATAGCTGTAAAACAGTATATACATCAATTACACTGTTTATATTCTTCATATAAGTAATTGGCAAAGTCAGGGTTCAACACCAAGACATCTGCCAAAGTCTACAGAATTACCAATTGTATCACACAGACACTACAAGGATTACAACATTTTACAGATCATTACAGGCTACAGAAATTATGATGCCATTAAAAGAAAAGAGGCTTACAAAGAAACAGGGTTGAATATACATTACTTATTTTTTGGCAAAAAACAAATTAACCATATATTTAGGCATTTTAGGAATACAGAATACAGTTAGAACTAGAGATGCAACAACCCAAATAGTACCAAGCCCAGTGAAAAGATTTGCAGAAAGACACATTATTTTGACATCACCTAGAAAAATATATACTTCCACAAAAATATGTATTGATATTATGGACTAGCTAAATTATCAATTAAAAAATGACCATCAGGGAAGTAAGTTTTAATCAAATACAAACATTAGTTATGCTTACTTTGTACAAGAAACAAAAGTAACAAAAGTTTTTCTTTCATGTTTGCTAGCTGCAATGGTATCTTCAAGGTTTGAAAGTCTATTTTCAGTGTGATTTAAAAGGTTTTGCCATCTTTTAATGGAATTTTTAATTTCATGGATATCTCTTTCAATCTGTTTCTTGCATTCATTTCTTGTATACTGGTCATTCAAAGTTCCCATCATGTTTCTATGCTCCTCTACTTTTTTTTTTAATCAATATCTTCTTTAGGTATGTTCAGCAATTCTCTTATTATGGTTATCATTTCTTTTATTTTACCTGACAGATTATTTCTGATCTGATTTTCTGTATACCTATCTGGATGGAGCTCTTTATTTACTTCAGTTGCTAACATTTCAGAGATTTCAGGTGTATGATTTCCAATTTATTCTATGTTGATGTCTCTTTGTTCTTGGTGGGTTGGCAGTCTGAGATTGTATATTACTCCTTTGTCTGGTCATTTCCTATTTCAGAAAGCATTCTTCATTTTGATTTCTGTGGTAATCCTTGTGAAATTTTGATAGTAGGTAGCTATATCACTACTATCAAAGTCATTTTAGGAAGATTCTGTTCTTCAGGAATATCTTCTGAGTATCAGAGATTCTTGTTTTGTTCCAGAGATTCTGCCTTCCCAATTAATTGAGAGTGACATGTTTGTTTCCGTTTGGAACTATCCTCCATCTTTAGATGTAGGACTCTGGTGAGGTTGTTACTCTAGGACTTCCCATTATTGTTACCCTAGGGTGACCAAGTATTTACAGAGATATGATATCCTAGCTACAGTAGTACAATTTGCAATAATAATAACATTAAGTAAAATTTAAAATTGAAAAACTTTGGTAACTATTGGTTTTGTACTTCAGACCATAGGTGCAAAGTCTATAGTTATACAACAGAACAAATTGTCATTTGGGAGTTTGGATGGAAAGTGTGTCCCCTTGTTAGAGTGGATTCACCCTGTTCTTGTCTGGCCAGGCCAATTTCCAGGTTTCTGATGCTGCACTTCATGAAGAGTGATGGGCCAAGCACCTGAACTCCTCTGGCCAAGCTAGTTACCCAGAATTCTGAGTACCTCAGACTAGTGCAGGAGAATAGGCTTCTTTTACATTTATTTAAACATATTAGTCTAGTTTTGGAGTAAGTTTCATGTACTGCTAAGAAGAATGAGTATTTTTAATTGGTGGGTGAAACACTATATATCAATTACATCCATTTGTTAGAAGATTTGGTTCAATTTTACTATTTCTTTGGTGATTTCCCCCCGAACCCGGTAGATTTATTTGCGCAATGGGGTACTGAAGTCTCCCACTATAAGCATGTTGATATTTATCTGATTTTTAATGTCTCATTTTGATGAAGCTAAGCATTCCGGTGTTTGTTCCATATATATTTATGATTATCATGTCTTCCTGCCAAATTTCTCCCTTAAATAATACATAGTGCCCTGTTTTGGCCTCTTTAGTTCAATTGTGGCTTGACATCCACTTTGAAAATAGCATAGCCACTACCACCCGTTTTCATTGCAGGCATGAAATGCCTATGAATTTCTTTTTTGGTATAAGTGATTTTTGTATAAAACAAATCATTATACTTAGCTTCTTCCTCTACTCCACAAATCTGTGTGTTTTGATGGGGAAATTGAGACTATTCAGAATCAGACTATTTTTGAAAGGTATTAATTTATTCCTCCCATCACATTGTTTTTCTGCTGAAGTTTCCCTTTCTCATCATTTCTACTTGACCATTTACCTTGCCTGTTACATTTATTTAATTAGACTTTTTGGCATTGTTATCTTCATTACCTTTCTAGGATACCCTTGAGATGTTTTGGAATGCTGGTATGTTGGTTATAATTTTTTCCTTTTCTTGTGTATATTTGGTACAGGGTCTTACTATGTAGCTCAGACTGTAATCCTCCTGTTTTCAACCTCCACAGCACTGGGATTATAGACATGTATCACTGGGTCATAAATTCCTTAAGGTGCTCTTTGTCATGTGAAGAC
Organism: Myocastor coypus; assembly: GCA_004027025.1. Classification (NCBI taxonomy): domain Eukaryota; kingdom Metazoa; phylum Chordata; class Mammalia; order Rodentia; family Myocastoridae; genus Myocastor; species Myocastor coypus. The sequence continues at coordinate 17,252 of PVJA010013946.1, read as the reverse complement.
CTTATTTCTTCATCAACTTCGAAAGAAAGTTTTGCAAGATATAAAATTTTAGGTTGGGAATTGTTTTATTTTAGGCCTTAAAGCACTTAACTCCAAGCTGCTCTGGCTTTTAACCTGTGTATCGAAAAATATGCTGTAATTCTTTTTTTTTTTTTTTTTAATCTTTTTGAGATAGGGTCTCGCTGTGCAGTTCAGGCTGGTCCTGCGCTCACTTTTGTAGCCCAGGCTGGTCCCGAACTCGCACCAATCCTCCTGCCTCAGTCTCCCAAGTGCTGGGATTACAGGCGTGAGCCACCACGCCCGGCTTGCTGTAATTCTAATAGGTTTATTTTACATATAATTATTTTCTTTTCTCTGACAGCTTCTATGATTCACTCTTCATGTTGGACTTCTGGAATTTTTGCCTATCATGTCTCATGCAGAATTTATTTTCTGAGTCTGGCTACTTGGCGTTGTGAGTGCTTCACTTATCTATATTTCATGTCCTTTCTCCACATTTGGAAAATACTATTACTTATGTATGCATTTTTATGTAATTTGTGCTGTCTTCTGAGTTTTTCTACTTCTAATTAATCCCTGAGTAGTCTTCCTTACTTCATCTGTCAGTGGTTGAGTCCCTTTTTAGTGCATTCTTGCTGCTTTTAAGGTATCTTTGAATAGTTGATCATCAACAGCAGTCTATGTTTCAGTTCCTGCACTCTGGCCTCACATTGATCATTCTTACTGCTCAGACTTCCAATAGAAATTTTAACCTTATTAATTTCTTTTTGGTGTTGCTGAACTGGTCATTCCTATTTGGTATCACTGTCTTTTTCGCTCAGATAACTTTTTATTCCCTCTGAAATCACTTACTGCTTTATTTCAGGTACATTAACCCTAGCTATTTTTTGTTTGAGCTTGTTTAACACCTTATTGATTTGTTCTTTGAGATATCCTGTGTTACCTTCTTAATAAAATTGATTGTGAAGCTGTGCATTTCCTACCCCCTCATGCCATGTAGGTCAGGTTTTGGAAAGTTAGGTATTTGTAAAGCATTTGTTTGCTTTGTCTTCTCATGTTTCTAATTTTTCTTGTTTTGTTTATACTAAAGTTTTCAGGTTAAAAACAGAAATGTGATCTATAATTATAGTAGAAATACTATGAGAGATCCAACGTTGATGTAGAATAAAAATCTACTAAGTGTAGCAACCAAGAAATCACTAACAATAGAATACTTTTCAGTAGCTCTATCATAATATTAATTAACTGTGGCAGACTATGATAGCCATCCAAGTTAAGGTATATCACTGGTCACACTGGAAGGTTAGGGGATCAGTAAAAGAAAAAAATGAGAATTTGAAAATAATAGACGAGAAAAAGGAGAGAAAGTATAATGCCCTTATAAGAACTAAAAGGATATCAAGAATGTTACATAAAAGTAACAGAAAAGAACAAACAAAAAAAGAAGAAAAATGACAAAGAAACAAAAACAAGAAGGAAAGAAAAAAAACCCACGGAGTAAAAAAAAAAAAAAAAAAAAAAAAGCCTCTTTGTTTTTGAATGACTCTTTCTCTTATGGGATTGACAGTCTTATACTTCAACAAATCACAATTATTTCTAGCTGGATTTATGGCCAATAGATTTTAGAGGTGTGCCTCCACCCCAGAAGCCCCTCTCTTGCTCTACCATGGACTGTGACATCCATCCAAGTTAAGGTATATCATTGGTCACCCTGGTAGATGGGGAAAGCAGTCAGACCACTGATCTCTTCCAGATGTATACAGTTGCTTGGCATTCTAGGAGACTGCTGGACAGAACTGCAGAACTTTTAGATTGAGCAATCCTGGAAAGTCATGTTTACCAGATTTCATTTCTCATTATAGAGAATGGGGTTCAGGTCCTTACTGGCCTGAGCTTAAATTTCTCATGAGATCTATCCTCAGCTTGAACTATCTCTGTGGCTATCTCTTGTGGCTAGCTGTAGCCCAGTCACTGAAAGGGTTACAGTGGAAACCATGATGGAGAGTTTTGCTGTAGTTTTCTGTGGCTTGGTCTTAAACAAGACCCCTTTTCAAAATGGCACTAGGTTAAAATTCCCTTATTATATATGCTGCACCGCCGGGCGTGGTGGCGCACGCCTGTAATCCCAGCACTCGGGAGGCTGAGGCAGGAGGATCAGTGCAAGTTCGAGACCAGCCTGGGCTACAAAAGTGAGCTCAGGACCAGCCTCAACTGCATAGCCAGACCCTGTCTCAAAAAAACAAAAACAAAACAAAACAAAAAAAATTATATATGCTGCACCGAGTCTCTTTTCAATCCTGTTAGGAAGGAGTCACTTTCAGAGTAAAACCCTGACTTTTTATAGTTTATGACAGCTATGCTTTTGTTTGGAGCTAGTGCTGCTGATCTAGTCCATTATTTCTCCATGGAGCTTCTGACTCTGTGGAGTTTACATTGTCTTCCTGCACATTGGTCCTCCCTGTGGTCACTGGTTTGCTGGGAAGCCCCTCTTCTGCCCTCTCCCAAGGGGAAACAAAACATATATCATAAAGGAGAAAGAGCAAAAAATTCAGCAAAGGATATTGAAGCCAATTTGATTTCAGCAACTGTATAGGCTTAACTAATTAATATAAAACTTTAAATAATGAAGTTTTTGTTCCTAAGTATTGAACCACTACCAAGCTAGGAAACTACACATGCTAATAGAAAAACTGATCAAGCAAAATCAGCAGACATTTAAAAAGAGAACATATTAATATAAAAACATATCTTTATTAATAATTCAGGATAATAGTCCACTCTCCCTATCAGTTAATAAATAAATACCTTTAAAATCTTTAAGCTAAATGTAGTGACGATTATCTTAAAAATTATTCTAATGTCTTTTTTTGGAAAAAGATTAATAAGTTCTGTCTGAAAAATAGCTTTGTCATGTGAATGAAGCTTTTTTTAAGTGGCCATATATTTTTCTCCTACAATTGTAGCTCAAAATAACTTAACAGAATAAACTAATCAAAAATATTAAAGATGTAAGGACAGAGATGCTAGTCATAGCATTATTTATAACAAAAAATATTTGAAAACAATTAAAATGTGCAACAATAGAGGGCTGATTAGTAACTATATTCAGATGATGATTTGTTCCTCATAAATATGTTTTAGAAGTATACTTAATTGCATGAATAATATTCACAAAATTTTAATAAAGAGGACAAAATCATTAAACAAAACTAAATATGCAGTTGACCAAACTTTTGCAGTGGTTCTCAACCTGTGGGTCGCGACCCTGGTGGAGGTTGAATGACCAAAACATAGGGGTCGCCTAAAGCCATTCTGAACCATAATTGCAGCAAAATTACAGTTTTGAAGTAGCCACCAAAATTATTCTTTGGTTTGAGGTCACCACAATATGAGGAACTGTATTTCAGGGTTACGGCATTAGAAAGGTTGAGAACCACTGTTTAAAGGGTATGTGTAGGTGGCTGCATGCATAGCAGAAATTTTCATAAGTTAAGTAATATATTAAATAGTAAAATAATAAAATTTTCTTTATTATATTTTTCTACATTTCAGTTCTTTTTCATGTATTCTTAGATGTCCAAGAAGACCATCCAAAAAAAAAAAAAAAAAAAAAAAACCAATAAAGAACATTAAAAAGAGGAATCGATAACAAAAAATATTTTACAGTAATGATCATTTCATTTGTAGAAAATAGATTTTTATAAAAAGTCATCACACATTTTTATCACTCATTTTCATGTTTCTAACACGTCAGCTATGCAGGCTTGCCACTACTGATAGTAGTAAAATCTAAATAAAGATTTACAGAACTTTCTAATGGAAGATAGTTTTTCACATTTTTGACATGAGGAGGTTACACTGCACAAAGAAGGAACAAGAAGAAAAGAGCAGAAGGAAAAAATGGCAACAAAGCATCTATAAATAAGAAGGGAAGAGTGTTCAAATGGAGGGGAAGGGGATGGAAAATAAAGAATAAAGATGTATCACGTATGGGTACAAACTCCCTATGATACATATTATCACTATGCAGATCTAAAATGTGTCAGTAAAATACAATGTTAAATAATATTAAAAATGAATTCATATTTAAATGTAACAATCCACTTACTATAAATTTCACAATATTATAAGAAGAAATCAGTGAGCAATAGGCCTCAGTTCTGATGCTATAAACGCAAAAGCAGTCTTTCTAGAATTGTCTTCCTGCCTTTTCTACGTAGACATATTATTGAACTCTTGCATCTGGAAGTGATATTTCTCAGCCATTTTTAGTTATGTAAGGGCAGAGAGAAAGGTCTTCAACTCTACTGAGTGGATCTTCCCCAGCAATCCACATTTGCTGTTTCTAACCATGTCTATATTCTCAGTGTATTTCATTGGTAGTAAGTGTTTCTAACTGTCTTGTAAGAGGAATGAGAGCTAACATACTAAGATGCCTAGCATAAAATTCCTTTGACTACAATTGAAAATAAAAATCATAAGTTGATATCTAATGGTTCCAACTCATGTTATTTTTGTTTTTGTTGTTTTTGACTTCAGTGTCTGATCTGAGCTTCTTCCAAGTTGCTTGAATATTCAGGGGATGGATCTAAGGTATCTGAGGCCAAGAATTGTATAAGTCATTGGTGGCTAACATGTTCCTAAGGAAAGACAGTGCACTTATCTCTAATATTTAAAGCAACTTCGTTCCTCATGGGATACTCTGCTTGGAACATTGTTGTCATAATATAGAACATAATCATTTTGTACCAGAGTGGTAGCCCTCCAGATTTAAAGTAGAACAGGCTTTTTCTCACTTTTGTTCTGAAATAGTTTCAGAAACAAGTATAGCTTATACAGAGCTTAATAATTTATAAAATTCTTCTACCTCTTTTAGCCATTTATACCTTCAATGAACTAGTGAGGTGGGCTAAATTTGTATCATTGTCACTATTCTCATTTTATGAACGGGAAAGGTTTGTAGGGATCCATTGGTCTCAGTGTGATCATTCTACCCAGGCAGAAATGAGGAAAAGGTGAATGAGAGCTGGGTTAGGCAGTGACTCATCTGCCTGGTTGGCGAGATGACACTCCCCCAACAATAAAGGTGGCTATTTATACTTTTGCAAAGTTAGTAACATGTGACACAATGTGGCCTCATGATCAGCATTAACCAATCAGGATGCTTCTCTCAGGGCTGAAGTTGCTTGACGACTTTAGGCACTGAGGCCTAGTCTCACCTACACACATTTGACCAGTTTTCTAGTATCCATGGCTCTGAACAGAGGCTCAGAGACAAGTGCTTTTCTTAGTGTCGTCAGCATCACAGAATTGCAGGTATGAAAGAAAGGGTCCATAATCTAAGTTTTTAAATTTTTTTTCTGTTATAGGACATTAATTACTCATTAGGCACCCAGTCATCCAAGTGGAGTTGTGCAAAGTAAAAACTGTAATGTGGCTACTTTATTGCTTGTTTTGAATCTCATTAGTATTGCTTTGAAAAATGGAGATTTCCTACTATCATATCCCTATATAGCATGTCACAAATCAGTAACTCTAAGAAAATTAAGTTTATTACAGGCAAGAACTTACACTGATGCTAGTTTGCACTTTTTCAGCTCATTGCTCAAACTGTGCAATCCCTTTGCATTTGGACATTCTGAATAGAATGTTTACCAAAGCTGTTCAGCATTATGCAATCAAGAAAATAAACCAGTTCTTGAATAACTGTAGTATTGAATTTTACAAAACTGTGACTGGAAGTAGATGCTGCTCTTTAATCCACAAGTGCTAAACAGTATCTTAAGTAGAAGTATAGTTACATAAAAATATTTCAAGGTGAAAGGAAAAACTAAGATTTATGGGAAATATATTATATTTGTTAGTTTTCTGTCACTGTGGTAAAATACCCAAGAGAATCAGTGCAAAAAGACTTCTGCCCCATGGTTTCAGAGGTTTTAGTTCATAAGTAGGTGGCTCTATTGCTTTGGACCTGAGGCAAGGCAGAATATCTTGGCAGTAGGAGCAGTGTGATGGATGAAGCTGCTCACATCATGACAGCTAAGAGAGAGAGCAAAAGAGAGAGAGAGAGAGGAAGAAGAAGAAGAAGAAGAAGAAGAAGAAGAAGAAGAAGAAGAAGAAGAAGAAGAAGAAGAAGAAGAAGAAGAAGAAGAAGAAGAAGAAGAAGAAAAGAAAAAAAGCAGAGAAGAGAGAGAAGAGACGAGAAGAGTAAATATAGTGCTTAAGGACATAGTTCTAGGTTCTACTTTCCTTAATGAGGTCTTATTTCCTGTAGTTTTCACCACCTGCCAATAATCTATTCAGCTGTGAATCCAGCCCATGGGTTAATCTACTGTGGAGAGCAGAGTTTTCATCATCCAGTTACTTCTGGATTGCTTTGTTGGGAACAAGTCATCAACACACAGATCTTTGGGGGATACTTTACATGCAAACTGAAGTTTATGTGACTATGAGAGAAAATCCTTCTAAAATGGATTGAAGAAGACCCTAACCAGGCTTTACATCCTGAAACAGGATCAATTGGAAAGAACATCACGTTTCTTGTTTCTTTAACCAGAAATCCATAAATTATGTCAATGAACTGGAAAATTTACCTTGATTCTGAGGGCTGCTCCATGACACAGACAAAAATTGCACCTCACTTTTGTATATTTATTCATTAGAAAGAAACAGAAAAAACTATAAAGAATGTAAGGCATCACAACTTTTTCACTGCAAAGATTCTTTTTAAGTATGAATTTTAAACATTTTAAAACAATAAAAGAGTAAAAGAACATTAGAAATCATAATTTCACTAAATAATAGGAATTCAGTAATGGTTGTTATGTTGCATATTGTGGTCTTCAAATTATAAGCATGAGAAATGGGTCAAGGAGCTATAAAATTAAAATGGATAAAATAATTTAAGCACTAACTGTTCCTTTAAGTATACTGTAGAAATTAGCAGTACAATTATCTAATCTAGCCTGTGTATATACATATATATTTCTTTTTCTCATCCCTCTTTCTATATTCCTTTCTCTCATTACAACTTTTCCTTCCCTTTGAATGATTTTTCCCCTTTTACAGTGTCTATTGTACCTTTCTGATTTGATGTGCATTTTCAGGTTCTCACAGTAGGGAGACAATAGGATGTTACACATGTGGGTCTGATTCATTTCACTTATGAGCATAATCTCTAGTTGTATATATTTACCTTTAAAAGCCTTGAGTTTATCTTTTTTAGCTGAGAAATACTCTATTCTATAAAAATATCACATCTATTTACTTATTTATTGTATTTAGTACAGGGTCTACAAGGTCTTACTACATACATCAGACTTGTAGTCATCCTCCCGCCCACTGCTCTACCACATCTTTTTAATCCATTTTTCCATTGATGGGCATTTGGGCTGTTTCCAAGATTTACCTATGACATATTGTGCTGCTATAAACATGAGTGCACATATATCGCAGTGGTGTGATGTTTTGAGTTCTGGAAAAATACCCAAGCAGGCCATAGTTGGAAGTTTGAATTTTGAATGAGTACTAGAATAGAGTTCTTCTAAAGAAATGAATGAAGTTGCACCAGAAGTTGTGAAAACTGCTAGGCAATATGACTTGGATGGAACTGAGTGCCTATTTGCTCTCTAGTTGAGGAAAACTCTCATAAGCAGATTTGTTGTTTATCTGAGCAGTGGATGCAAAAGCAACCAGCTTATTGTCAAACTTAAACTGAACTTGGAGGACAGATAGAGATAGAAACAAAATTGAATAAATGGAGATTTCTGTATTAGAGAAAAGAAAGATAATCATGGAAGAGGGAGAAGAGGTAGGAAAGAAGGGGGAAATGATCAACCTGTGTTCTGTGCAGGCATGAATTTGCCAGGACAAGCACCGTTGTTGTCTATAACCAACGTTTACTAATAATAAGAAAGAAATTGCTTTGTGTCCTAATGAAAGATCAAAATAAGCATGCAGAAATGGCATTTCTAGTGATAATCATATCCACTTGATTTAGTAAAAAGTGAATTTTCTAAGCAACTAGGGCGAAACAGGAAAGGAAACATTACTCTGAAGAATCAAGGGCATTGATGAGAAAGTAATTAATATAGGGTTCAAAGACTGTTTTATGAAACTCGGATGTGTCATTGGAAAGTAAAGTATCATGCCTAGGAGACAGCACAAAAGCCATAAAGAAATCATAAGCCAAACACAAAAGGCAAGTGAACAAGGTATAAAAAATTATAGATATTATCACAAGGATTGGGAGGAACACGAATACAACAAAAACCTCTAAAATATTCTGTTCAGATGGCAGACTCAATTGCTTGGATCTATTCTCTTGCAGAAAACAATTAGAAAAGTTAGACAAAATGTCAGGAATAAGTGTTGTAAGGCACTAGAGATCTACTAACAGAATAACTGTATAGGAAATGAGGTCTGGGAAAGAGGCAAACCTTGCATTTGGCACTGCTCTTCTCATTAAGAAAGTTACTGCTTCTGAGAGTACCTGCCTGAGGCTAAGAAATGACCAGTTTATGGACTCCTAACAGGGGTCATGATGTGAGTCATCCGAGGGTCCTGGAGGGGAGATAACTTGGTTCACTCCCTTGGCTCCTGGTGGGGCCAGGAGTAAGAATGCAGGGATAGAGATAACTAAAAAGGCCACAGCTCCCTATAACAAGGAAAACAAAATTTACTTTTTTCTATAAAAGGCCAGATGGAAAATGTTGAGACTTTGCAGGCCATATAATCTCTGTTGCAACTATTTCACTCTGTTGTTATAGCCAGAAAGCAGACACAGACAGTGAGCAAACAAATGAACACTCTGGTGTGTTCTAATAATATTCTCTGAATAAAAAAGGCCTGGAAATCTGTTCCCTTAGACCCTGGGATTATTAGCTAGATATTGTCCATTATGCCAGGGCCAGACACAAGGCTAGATACACCCGTTTCCTGAATAAGAAAGGTGAGGCAGAAGGTGAGGTTAAGGAAAAATTGAGGGATTTTTGGTACAGTTTTGGATTGTTTGCCTGTGTGGCAGGCACAATGACTCACCACTAAAATGTGAAAATTTTTATTTTCTGTGGGAACTTGTGTAGAGACATTCAATTTGTCAATCCTCTGTTTTAACAATAGCCTACAACCACTGGACCCACTAGTTGCCAATCCTCTGACCTGAAGATAAGATTTTGAATGATATAAAGGGGTCTGATGGAATCACTTGAGTCTTTGAAAGCAAAGGAGACAGAAGAGTCCGTCAGAGCCAGGGAAAGAGATGCGATGAGGAAAGCAGAGATCAGCATCATTTGACATGAACTAAATTGGATCTGTTGGTAGTGGTTTGAAGATGGAACATGGCTATGAGATGAAAAATATAAAGCAGCCTCTAGAAGTCTGAAAATACGAGCATAGATTAATTGTAAAAGCCTCCAGAAAGGAATGGAACCTTGATTTTCATTCAGTGAGAGCAATTTTGAACTTTGAGTTTCTACACTTGTAGGATAATAAATGTGTGTTTTAAGTCAATAATTTGTGGCAGCTTGTTATAGCAGCTATGGGGCATAGATATACTTCTTGTACCTAGACAGACTATGCAAGTGGCATGAAAGGAACCCACTTGTTCTGGGAGAAAGAAGGCATGCAGCTGGAGAATTAGGCTGGACCAACAATTCAGTTCCCTGAAGTGGCTGAATTATGTAACCAAGGTAAAAATTTTCTAGGTTTTCTATTTTCAGAATTAAGATCAGGAACAATTAACCTGTTATTCATAGTTTAATATTTCCTTAAAATGTGCAACTCCATAATCATCTCATTTATTTACATGGCTTCAGTCATTCCCATCTTGTTGTTGCTGTGATACTAGTATTTCTTACAAAATACCCACATTAATTGTAGTTGTTATGTAAAAAGAAGTCTACCTACATGATCTGAAGCTAATTCAGTCCCATTGCATATAAATTTACCGAGTAGAATAGTGGAGGACTTTTGCAGGTACAGGACAGTGATGTGAAGGACAAAAGAGGCTGCCTTGTAAAACACCTTCACTTTAGAAAAAATAGATGGCTCAAGATGAGACTATCATGTTTAGCTTTCAACTAAGGCATGAAGACAGTAGTCGTTATATTGTTCCAAAGTGAGCAAGTTTACAGAAGTGGGTAAAGGACTTACACTTACTGAGACTAAATGAAGTGATGTTTATTGGAGATTGAAGGATTTTGGACAAATTTCTTTGTGTAAATCTCTGATTCCTAACCCACACAGGAGGATGAGAGATACGATAGGCATGCACTCCTGTGATTTCAAATATAATGAGGTAAGTTGAATTCACTGAATTTGGGGGACACTGTGGACTGATCTTTAATTCATGCTAGAGAGATGTCATCTGAAGCTGCCAGTAGAAGCAGAGTGAAGGGTAAGTTTGTAAAGAAAGTAACACATTCCCCCACTACAGTGGACCAAATATTTGCAGATCTGGAGAACTGGCATGAAATCAAGGTCCACTGCAAGAATGTTGGGCTAATATTGATTAGAAATTATTCTAGCCAAAAGGGCATCTACTTGTCAAAGTACAAGAAATATCTCAGCAAATGGAAGCCTAAGGCAAATACTTGAGTATAGAAACTGGAGAATGTTTGCTTTAGTCAACTGAAGGACAGTATCTTCTAGGCCAAGTGATTGTGGTCAGGAGCTTCCAGTGTATCCTACAAGCACACTAAGAGCTATAGTTGTTCAAAAATAACCTCCCAGACCAAGATGCAATGTGGATGAGGACATTTTTATGTACTTACTCAACCTCCACTTGCTACTTTTCTTCTCCCTGCTCTGAATGTGGGGCGTCAGTTCCCCTCAAATCTGAGCAGCACCTCCGAAAGAATTTTCACGAAGACATACATGATCCCTTGCCTGAGTAGTCTAAATGGTAGAGGCTAACCTTATAGGTTGATGCTGGATGTTTATTTATTTATTTATTATTTTTATTACTTTTAATAAGAAGTAACAATGTATAAAAATGTGACAGTTTCAAAACACGTTACTAGTATATTTCAATATTTGATATAATGTATATTGTTGTCCTACTTTTTAGTTGTACAGAGCACACAGTGTAGATGTGATAATTTTTCAAATCATTATTGATACAACCAAATTTCTTCTCAATGAGCTAAGAGATAGTAGTTGTATACATAATCCTATGTTCGATAATTGCAGTGGGTTATTGATAAAACTGGCCATGTTGCAAGCTGTTGATTGAAGCCTTTTACAGCTCAACGTTCTAATCTAGCTTTCTGCTTTATACCTTATGGTTAAACTTTTCTGCTGGGTGGTTAAGAGCAAGTTTAAGCATGACCTGTGTGGCAAAACATGGAACTTTTGTATCTCTCAAGGTCAGTCAAATCCCCTCAGAATTTACTTTGGAACTATGTACAGTACTTTGTAGAACTGTTGTCAGTGTCAGACATCTGGATGAGTCATGGCCATTGCTTGACCAGTTTTCTCTCTGTGAAAGCTTGAGAGAATGTTTTCTCTCTAGGTGACTCTCCTTTGGCACACTATGTATCTTCAATCCCTTTCCTCTGTAGTCCCATAATCTCCTGGTGCAGAAAATTTGGGAAACCACTGAATTATAGGATGTTATAGCACAGGTTCTTTTATGTCCTGAGTCCTCATTGATCTTGAAGGGCTAGGGCCAAAATATTGACTATCCTTGTAGCCCTTCCTTTTCTCTAATTTTAGTCTGTAAACTTATATGTTTAAACTTCCAGAAGAAAAGCTGAGTGATACTATTACTGTACAACATTAGTACTTGAGCATAACATCACTGTCTTTCTGAGTATCAAACATCTTAGACTTAACTTGGAATTGGTATTTTCAATCCATCATTGATATTCTAATAAATCTCTATAGAATGTGATAAAAGCAGTTACACATTTTTACACATTTAGAAATCTAAGTATATACAAAATTGTAGCTGGTCAATCAAAGGCATTTTCCTAGTCTCTTACTCTCACTTAATACCCTTCTGGTTTTCTTATGGAGCCACATGTTTAAAGGTCATGGGAAATGAATGAATGGATAGGTTTGCAAGATTCTCCAGGGAATTGGTTATTCTCCCCTCAAAAAAAAAAAAAAGAAAAAAGAAAAAAGAATGAATCTGTGGGAAACATTAATTAAGTAGTGAGAAGTAGTACAACAGTTTATTTTACATAGTAAGAACAGCTTCACCTGAAATCTTCCTTCTGGTCAAAGGGTCCCATTTATGAAGCCTCTGTTGGACATTAGGATTTCACTCTGTGGTCATACCAGAAGTCAATAGTAAAAGGCCACCTAGTAAGTAGGGTCATTGGCTTGATGTTACCAGTCTTCAGAAATGAAAAATTGAAATAATGTAGACGGAGGAAGGAAATATTGCAGCATGAATTCAGGGTTATTTGTTAGTTCTTTGAAGCATACCCTCATTTACTTTTTGTGAATAGTAATATTGCCAGTGGTACCTTCCAGAATGGAAGCAAAGGATAATAATGTTAGTTGAGACAGCTATGATTTCTGTACTTTTTTTCAGACTCAATGAAGCCCTTTTTGCACAATATTATTAATCTTCTCTGCAACAAAAAAGGGAACATATATTGACCAAGGACGTGAATTAGGTCACACCGGAGAATTCTTATTTCCCATGCATAGCATCAGTGAATGGTTTGTTCCACCCTATTAATTATTTAAATAGTTATTATCTATGTTTGTCCTTCTTGCTTGAAATGAAAAGTGCTGACCTAAGCTTATCTGCTTAACATATTGTAGCAATACAGACAGTGTGTATAAAAGCTTTTTTTTTCCTTTCAAATAGAGAAGAGAATGAATTTTAGTGTGGCCCAGGCAGAATGCCAGTCATTTTAACATGAATTATCTCATTTAATTATGAACAAACTTGTAAAATAGATATAGCACTTTTTTATAAAAGAAAATTTCAAGGTCACCACATTACTAAGTGGCAGGCAGGACGCTGGCTGTAATCCTAATGACTCAATATGGAACTAGAGTGTGAAGTATGGGCCCTATATTCTATGACACCATTCATAAAATGAATATATCATATCTCATTGTATTTCTCCATATGCTTATGAAATAGTTAAGAAGTAAATATTATAATGCATATTTTATAGACTGAATATTTATAGAACTGAGTAGAAGAATCCTTTTAGGTAATCTAGTGAGCCAATAGATGTTAGCATGAAAAAAGTAGGTGCAGTCTGGCATGTGTGCTGTTTTTCAACTATAATTGCCTGGTTGTGGTAGGATGTATATTGTCTTCCCCCAATGTCTTGTTTCTTAGTTCCTGGAACCTGTGACTATTGCCTTTCTGGACAGAATGCTGAATATTAGTTTACATAGCAGACATAGTATTAGGTTAGGAATGTTGAGAGGTAGAGTTTGTCTTGCATTTCCTAGGCTCAATCTCTTGTGTTCTTATAAAAGAGAGGCAAAGGAGTATTTGAAACAGGCTGTAAAATAAAAGGCATACATCGGTACCTTATGGCAATTTCACAATGAGACATTGAAAAGAATAGAGAAGATCAATTAATTTTAAAAGAACATTCTATCTGTATCTATCTATCTATCTATCTATCTATCTATCTATCTATCTATCTGTCTGTCTGTCTGTCATCTATCCACCTATCTACTTATTTTTGTGAGATGAGGTCATGCTATGTAGTTCAGTCTGAACTCTAAATCACAACAATCTTCCTTTCCCAGCTTCTTGTGCTGAGACTACAGATGTGCCACCACAGCTGGCTAGAAAAAAAATTTTATGTAGCTGAGCAAAAACAACAACAAAAAACTTTTAAATAGAGTTATCTCCCATACATAATTGGATAAAGAAAGTTCCATACCAAGTTTTAGAAGTCTAAAACTTCAGAATGATAATTGAATGAAAATATTAACAATTTTTACAGGGACAAATGCATTTTCTATAAAGGTACAAAGCATTGATATATATATTATATAGACTTTTAGCGTCATTAGGGAAAATCATTTTGAACCAACATTCCCATTTTACCTAAATTTGCATCTTAGTGGAATAGCTTAACTCTCACACTTCCACTCAAAAACATAACCAATCATAGAATTTCCTTGAAAGAGTAACTGAAGATATGTCAGTGGTCTAAATACAGCTCATAAAGGACACATAAGCAAAGAAATAGAAGTGCACAATGAGACAAACAAACAAAACACACATGAGTTTATATAGTTATCACTATATAATGGCTGATAACATGATGAAAAAAGAATAATGTATAATTAATAAAAGAAGTGATAGAATACAAAGAAAGCAGAGTAAAAAGTGTAATGATGATATTATTTGCCTTAAAGTGATATACCATTAAATAATCTAGCTGTTCAGAAAGAAAGAAATTGAAATGAACATAAAACTATAAGGTGCTGGGGCCGGCAGGATGGCTCAGTGGTTTAAAGCGCCTGTTTAGGAAACCTTGGGTGGCTGTAGGGACCGCGGTTTGATCCCCAGCACCACATGCTGTGCCAGCCTTGCCCTGAGGGCAGGCTGAGCCGGCCATAAAAAATGAATGAATGAATGAATGAATGAATGAATGAATAAATAAATAAATATTTAAAAAAAACTATAAGGTGCTATAAGGTAAAATAACTATCAAACTATAGAAGAAAAGAAAATTGAATTAAAAATATATACACACATATATTTCTATGTGTCCTCATCACAGTTAATGTGAATGGGTTACATTTCCACATAGAAATGCAGAAAGGCGTGTAATAGTTATATAGTCACATTTCTGATTGTTTAGAAAGGATACAACAAAAAATAGTAACAAAAAGTTATTTCAATGTTCAATAATCCTGAAGCTCCGCCAACTATTTAATAACAAGATCATAAATGAAAAGAGTTTTCATTTTTACTCCAGGCCATGCAGCTTGAATAATCCAGATATAAAGTCAGATAAATAGTAAAAAAAAAAAAAAAAGGAATTAGCAATTAATTTTATTTTTCAGATAGGTGTAAAAGAGAACATGTCAAACGATTTAGTTTCAAACCTTCACCAATGATTTAGTCTAAAGAATGATAAAATTGTTATGTTTTAAATATTTTCTGTTAAACTAAATGACTATGTTAGTAGATTTAAAAAGTAGAGAATGTGAAAATTATTCACCTCAAAAGATTCTAGAGAAACATTTAATATGTTGAAATGCTCGGTCATGATAACATTTGCAGTAAACGAGACAGAAAAAAACTTATGATAATAAGAATTTCTGTAAGAAAGTCAACAAGGGGCTAGGGAGATAGCTTGACAGTCTAAGCGCCCACCTTGCAAATATAAATACCCAGGTTCGATTCCCGGTACCACATATGCCAGCCCCATACCTACCCAGTCACCAAAATGGAGAAAGATAACTATAATCCCAGTGCTGGGAGGCTGAGACAGGAGGATCACTCACTGTGAGTCTGAGCTGTGTAGTGAGAGCCTGTACAAATAAATAAAAAATCTTTTTAAAAAAAAAAAAGAAAGCCAACAAAACAAAACAAAAAAATCACAAGGAACCACAAAGATTTGAAAGCATCCACAATAATAAATAAAAATATTTCAAATATATACAACTAAACCTAAAAGGAAATGTGCCATATCTACATCAAGAAACTATATAAACCTTTCTCAAGGACACAGAAAGAACTTATTTTAAAATACTACCCAGCACTTGGAAGGCTGAGGCAGGAGGAACAGTGTAATTTCAAAATCAACTTGGGCTACAAAAGTGAGCTCAAGGCCAGCCTGAACTGAATAGCGAGACCCTGTCTCAAAAAGACAAAAACAGAACAAACAAACAAAAAACTACTTCAAACAATTAACTTTTATAAATAAGATGATAGATGAGATAAATAGCAAATGGAATAAAAATCATAAATAGGCAATTTGTTTAAAAAGTAATTAATAGCATGAAAAATGGTAATAGTATTGACAGAAATCAGGAGTTTGTGATGTGAATTCCTCCCCCACCCATGGGGATTAGACTCAGGGCCTTGTACTTGCCAGGCAAACATTTACGCTACTGAGCTATCTGTGATGTTAATTCTAATCAAGCATTGACATATGTTTTCTGACTATAAGCTGGGAGAGTGTTTCAGGAAGAAAGTTGTGAACAACTAGTAAGAATCTAAAATGCGCACATCCTTCTGCCTAGCAGTGTTTCCCCAGGTACACAAAGAGACATGCAGAAAGGTGTCTATCACAGCACTGTGTGAAACAGCAGAACTCTGGGAAACAACCTTAGATGCTCATTAATATGGCAAGAGATAAATAAATGATGACATATTTATGTTCAAAATTGATGAAAGATGTCAAGTCACATTTTCGAGAAGCTCCATAAACCCTAAGCAGATATAGTGAAGGTCACAATTGTGTTCTTCATAAAAATCTTAAAAGCAGTCAGTTAGGGGCTGGGGAGATAGCTCCGAGGCACAAGTGCCTGCTGGGCAAGTGCAAGGTTGTGAGTTCGAACCCTGGAGTTATCAGGATGTAACCCTATTTTAAGTTGAAGAGCTATACACAACTTTATCTATTAATTCAAACTTTATTTAAAAGTAATAGAGTATATAAAAACTAGATGTATATGTACACATGCATATAAAGACTGACAATATCAATGTACCAAACATCCACTTAAAATCTTTTTAATTAATTAATTAATTAATTTGGTATAGAGTCTCACTATACAGCTCAGACTTCTAGTGATCCTCCTGTCTCAGGCTTCCCAGGGATGGGATTACAGGTGAGTGCCACCACACCCAACTGTGGTGTGATGAGGGTGGGACTGGAATGGTATGTGGCATCAGGTCCTTGTGCTTGCCAGGCAGGCACTTAGATTGCTGAGCTATCTCCCTAGCCTCTAAACAACCATTTTATAAAAGTAGGAAAAACTCTAGCAAATTAAACATCAAGAAAATAGAAAATGGGATGTACTAATGATAAGAAAAATAAACATGAACTAAAATTAATATTATCGCCGGGCATGGTGGCTCACGCCTGTAATCCCAGCACTCAGGAGACTGAGGCAGGAGGATTGGTGCGAGTTCGAGACCAGCCTGGGCTACAAAAGTGAGCGCAGGACCAGCCTCAACTGCATAGCGAGACCCTGTCTCAAAAAGACAAAAAAAAAAAAAAAAAAAAAAAAAAAAAAAAAAAAAAAAAAAAAAAAAAAAAAAAAAAAAAAAAAAAAAAAAAAAAAAAAAAAAAAAAAAAAAAAAA